>JAXIVJ010017674.1:0-2500 GCA_036785665.1 Chirona hameri | reverse complement strand
GAAAAACTTCCATACAAAACGTCAACAATCGTTGTTCCGCTGCGCACAAAGCTTGATTGAATAGGTATGTATCAATGTATGAGCATGGTAAATACCTGTTGTGTGTACGGCAGAGCTCGGTTTAGATTCCAACAATCATACGATTATGTAGGTAGGCAATCGTAAGCGAGTCAAAGCGACTCCACTGATGATTTGCTTGTTCGCATTTCCAAACAACAGCCCCGTGTCGCTTACATTGGTATACTCTCTTATTTGTAGCCGTGTTAATCTCAGTCCTAACCCAACGAATAAACAGTTTCATTCTCGAGAAGCGTATTATTAAACCTCCATAAGCCCGGCCCCTTTTCATGCGGAAAAACCTGCATTTCAAAATTGACCATACTGTGATCACTCAAGATACCCGGTGCTATTTCAATGCATTTGATTACATGGTTATTCAGAAGGCCTTTACTTGTAAATACATAATCAATCCTGCTTTGCTGTAGTGGCACTAATCTACGCCAAGTGTAACGTCTGTCGGCCGGAAATTTATTCCGCCACACGTCAAGGAATTTATATTTCTTCAGCAACTTGTTCAGCCTCCTGGCAAAAGGAGATGGACGAAAATTATGTCTGTCGACGTCTAGCTCAGTCAACTGCAGGTTTAAAGTCACTACACCAAAATTGTATGACTGTACTCATTTGGTGAAAGTTTATCTAACTTATCTTGCAGAGCCTGCACAAACTCTAGCTGCTGCTTGGAGTGACTCTGTGTTGGCGCATACACAGCGAATAGCTTTAGTAAAATGCTCGCCCAAGGCCGGGTCTAATAGCAGTAATCGACCTCTACTGTCCGTGGCGGACACTGTGATCTCAAGTGTGTTTGGTAATAACTGCGGTAGCAGGACTGCAACTCCACACTCACTTGTGCTAGCCCCGTGCCCGCAAATTATTATGGCTCCCCATTCTGCCTGCCAGTACTTTACATCCCGTGAACATGAGTGTGTTTCCTGTAGTACAATGATATGATGCGGATAGTGTGTTGATGGAAAAACCTGAAAAGAGCTAAGCTCTTCTCTTAGCAGTTTGTCGCATTTCCCCCTGGCATTAATATCCTCGCCCTACAGGGGGGGGGGGGGCCTGATAGGCCCCCCCTGAGGTTTTTCTTGAATAACTTTTGACACATAGGGTGCACCTTGCTGACTTTTTTTGGTGGCTGAGTTTACAAAAATTATACGTAAGCCCTAAAAATTTAATTGAAATTGGTCAAGAAGTTTGGTAAATAATAATGTTTTGATGACGTCATGTTGGTAAAAAAAATGAGAAATATTGGAAAAATCGTTAGAAAAGCAATTTTTTTAAAGCAAAATTGCAAACGCAATTCACCAAAGATGCAAAATGGCATTCTCTTTTAAAAATGGCAATCTTGTTATTTTCAAAATTTTGGGGTTTTTTGACCCCTAAAATAAATCAAAAATAAAAAAATTGAAAAATCCCCCAAAATCAACATTTTCAAAGATATTAGAAAAACCGGAATAGATGTGAGAGAACTGAGTAGGGGCAATACCCATACCAAATTTCAAAACAATATCTTCATTTTTGACTGAGTGATAGCTTCCTAAGTGTAAGAAAACTGATGACGTCATTTTTTTTTAACAACTTTTTGACATTTTTTGGACAAAGATACGAACAAATAATTACCTTTTTTTTGTATTTTCTGAGCCAAAATTGGTCTAGAAACATGCCTTTTTATTTACATTTATCAATTTCTAATTTTGAAGTTTTCTGAAGAGCAAAATCACTGTTCTGGACGTGGGTAAATCCGAGGTCATTCACTTAACCTGGAAGGTCACCCGTTGACCTGAAACCTACAAATCGCAAACTGTTAGATTCATCTCATGACAGGCAACATGCTGGTTCTTACCGCATTGCTCTAAGTTGCTTGGATTGGAAGTTAACAGGGGGGCTGTCAGCCCCCCCCCCCGTAGGGCGAAGTGTGAAAAAAGCTCCCGTAGGGTGAGGGTTAAATTAAATCAAGCGTATATCAGTCATATGAACTTCTCTTTTTAAAAAAACAATAGTACAGCCTAACCGTGTTACATTGATATGCCGATCCACACACGTAGTTGCCATACCCTACCAGTAATATCCACTCTGTCCTACCTCCCCGCGCGTCGGCCGCCCACATCTGGCGCCCGCCCAGCCACGAGGGGGGGGGGGGGGGGCGCTGAGTGGGGCGGCCACCGGCCGGCGCCTGACCGGCCGGCCGACCTGTCACCCGCGCCAAGGGCGGGCCCAGGCGCACTCCCGGTGGGGACATGGCACACACACATTCCACAGTTGGCCACGTCTCAGGTAAAGCCACCCATCTTGCTGCGGACCGCCCGACACAGGTGAGCTAAATATTTATAATGCTGCCAATCCTACTTCAACATTCTGCGAGCCACATGCAAGCACACAAGGAAACGCACGTTTCTAATAAAGCTGTCTCAAACTGACACATGTTTCTTCTTTTCTTTGC
>JAXIVJ010017673.1:0-25474 GCA_036785665.1 Chirona hameri | reverse complement strand
TCCGTACTGTCCTCGGCAGGGTGACATCTGGGCGGAGAGCCGCTGGCTCGGTCTGCTCTGGCGCTACTACGCCTGTATGGACGGCGGCGTGTTCGACATCAGCGAGTGGGCCGCCTGCCAGTCGCAGTCGCTCAAACACCTGCAGGCCAACCACCACACGGTCCAGTACCGCATCATCTCCGGCGCCAAGCGGCACAAACCGGCCGCCGACGAGCCCAGGTCAGCGCTGAAGGCGGGATTCTCGCGCCGCGCGGTCAGAGGCGCGGCAGGGAGACGGGTGGTGGCGGCGGGGTGCTGGCGCTGGCGAGCTGTCAGAGATCGGTGACGCAACGCGGGAAGTCCGGCAATGGATGTTCGGTTTTAGTGCTGAGGACTTTGTGCTGTGGATTTGACCGGCGTGGCTGATTCAGGCGATTCGCCGGAGGACTGCGTGGTTTATAACCTGTCGTGTCATGACTGGTACCGAATGTGTGCTCAGGCCGGGACTAGCGAGATCAGTTATCTTGGCTCGGATCATACCGCTTCTGTTATCGGGGGGGGGGGGGGGGGGCTGTGATTTGTAGCGTGGCTCGTGGTGCGTGTCGCTACAGCGACGGTGACCTGTGTTTCTTCGTTGCAGTGACCGTGACCTGGAGGAGATCCTGAATAACCTGTGTAGCGGCTCCTCGATGACCGGTGAGCCGCAGCAGGGCAGGCGGCGCGGAGTCCGCCGCCGGCCGCACTAAACTCCGCGGCTTCTCCCCCACGGCCGGCGCAGACCGCCTCGGACTCAGGCCGGTACCGGGCCCCAACTGTGCAGTGGGCTGTGCGAGTGTGAGGTCCGGCAGAGCCGCGTGGGCACGGGGGACAGGTGAGCGGCTGGTGTGGTCTCATCGGTCAGTCTCCGGTCGGCCAGTGACCGGCTCACCGGCCGCGGTCCGAGCGACAGTCGTCAACTGTGGTGACATCGCATGGCGTCGTGTATGTGTGCTCAGAGGATTGGATCCCGCGACGGTAGTCTGGTGGAGACCAGGGGATGTAGCCTGGTGCAGACCAGGGGCCTGGTGGAGACCATGGGTTGTAGTCTGGTGGAGACCAGGGACTGTAGTCTGGTGGAGACCAGGAGCTGTAGTCTGGTGGAGACCAGGGGCTGTAGTCTGGTGGAGACCAGGGGCTGTAGTCTGGTGGAGACCAGGAGCTGTAGTCTGGTGGAGACCAGGGGCTGTAGTCTGGTGGAGACCAGGGGCTGTAGTCTGGTGGAGACCAGGAGCTGTAGCCTGGTGGAGACCAGGGGCTGTAGCCCTGGTTTCACAAACTGCCCAGAACTTCCTATACAAAATGGGGTGCACTAAGCACGATGGCCAAAATAGCATCACTAATTAAATCTGGGCCAGGCTGTACCGTTTTGTCGAGGTGACGCTGATTGGTCCTCTGTAACTGTTGCACGTTATACCAACGTCCACCGTGCCTGCGGTACGTTGACATGTTGCCACGATAGCCCTCTGAAGGGCGCACACGGAGGCGGAGGTTAGGAAGTCGAGTCTTTCATGCTGATCAGTCTTGCCTGTGTGACCGTGGTCATTGGCAGTAGCTATGGACGGCTATGACATTCCACGCTAATTCGACCACGACCTGGCACCCAGATGCTGCTTATCTGTGAAAATGTGTGTAAAGGAGACACCTGTGGCCATCCGCCAGCGTGAGAGCGTGAGAGCGTGAGAGCGTGAGAGCGTGAGAGCGTGAGAGCGTGAGAGCGTGGGAACGTGAGAGCAATGAGAGTGCTCTATTTGTTTGTCTTAGTGGGATTGTAGTTTTATGAAGTATCTTGTTAAACATAAAATGTAAATGGTCGGGTACCATTTATTGTGCCTTTCAGCTTCTTCTCTAACTTGATAAAGTCGACGCTAGTTATGTAATGATATTGATATATCAGCGGTGTGATAAGATTTGCTCGTGCCGTGAGTAGTTGACAGACAAACTGATGTGGAGTATTTGCTCGTACCCTGCCAGGGAGACTATCTAGAACTGCTCTAGCCTCTATGGACAATGGACATACTCCTGCTGCGACAGAAGGAAGGCGTCCGTTATTATTGAATGTTGTGATCGAATCGGCGTGCACTCGCTGCTTTATTAAGTAGTAGGTAGCTGCCTTGATCAGTAACATCGGTATTAAAACCAACTGGAGGTTCGCCGGCCCGGTGCTGAGACTGAGTGTATTCAGTGTCGCCCGCTGCCTTGTCGGTGCCAGCGTCTGCGCCCTGCGGTGCGATCAGGCCCGCTACGTCGACTTGGCGCTGGCCTGTGCTCCCCGCCGACCATAACGTGCTGTTCACGTGAGCAGCTGATGTGTGCTTATCTAGGGTTCGTGCTTATCCGGCTAAATCAGAGTGCTGTGGGCTCCGGTGACGAGGAGCGGGGTATTCCCGCACAGTGGACTGCGCCCCTGGGTGCACTGGGGTACTGTGCCGAGGTTCTCGATTGTAGTGTTGATTGCACGCTGGCTGCCGGCCTCAGTTTCACATGGGCCACGGTCGCCCGCCTCCGTTTGGGTTGCGTGTTTGTTTTCCAATCGGCCCGGGAGCGCATGGAGCGAGTTTCCTTGCCGGCTTTGTAGGCGTGCAGTGTATGACAATATGTTGTGTCATTCTGAAATATGTATCTTGCTTGGCGGTCGCATTCTGTGTAGAATTCACTGTCCTGTACAGTTGTAACTTTTCCTCTGTAGCCATATCAACACGCTTTCCTTTCAACAAATGACACGGTATCAAAGGCTTCCAATAGACCATTATGCAAATATGTATTTTAACTGTTTGCCCGAATGTACGTCTACGGTTGTAGACGGCCGTTGCATAGCAGCGTGAGTCAAGTTACCTGCAGAGACGCGCTTCTCTTTGGACCTGCCGGCAGTGTTCGCGGCAGCGGTGGTTCGGAATGATTCTTGCCAGACGGGATTCGGAACGGACATTTGTTTGATTGTATTGAACCTGACGCGCTGGAGAAAGTAGCACGTATGCAGTGGCACCCAGCCCGACCTGGCGTTGGTGCGTCACTCGGACGCGTGCCAGCAAACGTCCCCCTCCGCACAGCACAGAGCGTCTGACGAGCCTCGGCCACACCGCCCACACAGTTCACCAGCGCACAGTGGGACAAATAGTATGTCTCTGAAGTCAAGCTCAATGGTGCAGTTGTCTAGCGCGAACGCTTTGTGACCGCCCGATACAAACAATTTTTTTTTCCAGACGGTGTCAGCTAGCTAATCAAGGTGGCACCATTTCGTGAAAACTGTGTAACATCAATTAATTTATCAAATTCCGTGGTGATGCACACGGAAAGAAGATAGGCTTACCCGTTCTAGACAGGTAGGCTTCTGATGGGGAAAAAATATCCCTCACGCACAAAAAAAAATGTGTAAAGCCCATCTCCTAATGCGAGGGCAAAGGTTCCTAATTTATATGTTGCAAGGTGGCTGCCCCTCAGAAACCTTCCGATACCACGATGGCTGCCACCCAGCCCGGTATGCCACGATCTGCGTCAGAGAGCGGCCGTGAGCTCTCGGCGGCGGAGAGGAGCGTAAGTTCCGGCGGCGCCGTCAGGCACGGAGCGAGCGCTGCGGTCGCTCCTCGGAACTCTCGGCGGCGGAGAGGACCGTAAGTTACGGCGGCGCCGTCAGGCACGGAGCGAGCGCTGCGGTCGCTCCTCGGAGCTCTCGGCGGCGGAGAGGACCGTAAGTTACGGCGGCGCCGTCAGGCACGAAGCGAGCGCTTCGGTCGCTCCTCGGAGCTCGGAGCGGCTTTGCCGGGGCGAACTGTGGCACACGGCGGTATAGCGGGGTTAGTCCCCTGTTAGACGAACTGTGGCACACGGCAGTATAGCGGGGTTAGTCCCCTGTTAGACGAACTGTGGCACACGGCGGTATAGCGGGGTTAGTCTCCTGTTAGACGAACTGTGGCACACTGTGGTATAGCGGGGTTAGTCTCCTGTTAGGCGAACTGTGGCACACGGCGGTATAGCGGGGTTAGTCTCCTGTTAGACGAACTGTGGCACACGGCGGTATAGCGGGGTTAGTCCCCTGTTATACGAACTGTGGCACACGGCGGTATAGCGGGGTTAGTCTCCTGTTAGACGAACTGTGGCACACGGCGGTATAGCGGGGTTAGTCTCCTGTTAGACGAACTGTGGCACACGGCGGTATAGCGGGGTTAGTCTCCTGTTAGACGAACTGTGGCACACGGCGGTATAGCAGGGTTAGACTCCTGTTAGACGAACTGTGGCACACGGCGGTATAGCGGGGTTAGTCTCCTGTTAGACGAACTGTGACACACGGCGGTATAGCGGGGTTAGACTCCTGTTAGACGAACTGCGGCACACGGCGGTATAGCGGGGTTAGTCTCCTGTTATACAAACTGTGGCACACGGCGGTATAGCGGGGTTAGTCTCCTATTAGACGAACTGTGGCACACGGCGGTATAGCGGTGTTAGTCTCCTGTTAGACGAACTATGGCACACGGCGGTATAGCAGGGTTAGACGAACTGTGGCACACGGCGGTATAGCAGGGTTAGTCTCCTGTTAGACGAACTGTGGCAAACGGCGGCATAGCGGGGTTGGTCTCCTGTTAGACGAACTGTGGCACACGGCGGTATAGCAGGGTTAGTCTCCTGTTAGACGAACTGTGGCACACGGCGGTATAGCGGGGTTAGTCCCCTGTTAGACGAACTGTGACACACGGCGGTATAGCGGGGTTAGTCTCCTGTTAGACGAACTGTGACACACGGCGGTATAGCGGGGTTAACTCCTGTTAGACGAACTATGGCACACGGCGGTATAGCGGGGTTAGTCTCCTGTTAGACGAACTGTGGCACACGGCGGTATAGCAGGGTTAGTCCCCTGTTAGACGAACTGTGGCACACGGCGGTATAGCGGGGTTAGTCTCCTGTTAGACGAACTGTGGCACACTGCGGTATAGCGGGGTTAGTCTCCTGTTAGACGAACTGTGGCACACGGCGGTATACTGGGGTTAGTCTCCTGTTAGACGAACTGTGGCACACGGTGGTATACGGGGGGGGGGGGGTAGTCTCCTGTTAGACGAACTGTGGCACACGGCGGTATAGCGGGGTTAGACTCCTGTTAGACGAACTGTGGCACACGGCGGTATACTGGGGGGGGGGGGGGGTAGTTAGTCTTTGTTCTCAGTGCATACTCACAAGTCACACGGCGGTATACGGGGGGGGGGGGTTAGTTAGTCTTTGTTCTCAGTGCATACTCACAAGTCACACGGCGGTATACGGGGGGGGGGGGGTTAGTTAGTCTTTGTTCTCAGTGCATATCACAAGTCACACGGCGGTATACGGGGGGGGTTAGTTAGTCTTTGTTCTCAGTGCATACTCACAAGTCACACGGCGGTATACGGGGGGGGGGGGTTAGTTAGTCTTTGTTCTCAGTGCATACTCACAAGTCACACGGCGGTATACGGGGGGGGGGGGGTAGTTAGTCTTTGTTCTCAGTGCATACTCACAAGTCACACGGCGGTATACTGGGGGGGGGGGAGGGGGTAGTTAGTCTTTGTTCTCAGTGCACACTCACAAGTCACACGGCGGTATACGTGGGGGGGGGGGGGTTAGTTAGTCTTTGTTCTCAGTGCATACTCACAAGTCACACGGCGGTATACGGGGGGGGGGGTTAGTTAGTCTTTGTTCTCAGTGCATACTCACAAGTCACACGGCGGTATACGGGGGGGGGGGGTAGTTAGTCTTTGTTCTCAGTGCATACTCACAAGTCACACGGCGGTATACGGGGGGGGGGTAGTTAGTCTTTGTTCTCAGTGCACACTCACAAGTCACACGGCGGTATACGGGGGGGGGGGTTAGTTAGTCTTTGTTCTCAGTGCACACTCACAAGTCACACGGCGGTATACGTGGGGGGGGGTTAGTTAGTCTTTGTTCTCAGTGCATACTCACAAGTCACACGGCGGTATACGGGGGGGGGGGGTTAGTTAGTCTTTGTTCTCAGTGCACACTCACAAGTCACACGGCGGTATACGGGGGGGGGGGTTAGTTAGTCTTTGTTCTCAGTGCATACTCACAAGTCACACGGCGGTATACGGGGGGGGGGGGGTTAGTTAGTCTTTGTTCTCAGTGCACACTCACAAGTCACACGGCGGTATACGGGGGGGGGGGGTTAGTTAGTCTTTGTTCTCAGTGCATACTCACAAGTCACACGGCGGTATACGGGGGGGGGGGGTTAGTTAGTCTTTGTTCTCAGTGCATACTCACAAGTCACACGGCGGTATACGGGGGGGGGGGTTAGTTAGTCTTTGTTCTCAGTGCACACTCACAAGTCACACGGCGGTATACGGGGGGGGGGGGTAGTTAGTCTTTGTTCTCAGTGCACACTCACAAGTCACACGGCGGTATACGTGGGGGGGGGGTTAGTTAGTCTTTGTTCTCAGTGCATACTCACAAGTCACACGGCGGTATACGGGGGGGGGTTAGTTAGTCTTTGTTCTCAGTGCACACTCACAAGTCACACGGCGGTATACGGGGGGGGGGTTAGTTAGTCTTTGTTCTCAGTGCACACTCACAAGTCACACGGCGGTATACGGGGGGGGGTAGTTAGTCTTTGTTCTCAGTGCACACTCACAAGTCACACGGCGGTATACGTGGGGGGGGGGGTATTAGTCTTTGTTCTCAGTGCACACTCACAAGTCACACGGCGGTATACGGGGGGGGGGGGTAGTTAGTCTTTGTTCTCAGTGCACACTCACAAGTCACACGGCGGTATACGTGGGGGGGGGGGGTTAGTTAGTCTTTGTTCTCAGTGCATACTCACAAGTCACACGGCGGTATACGGGGGGGGGTTAGTTAGTCTTTGTTCTCAGTGCACACTCACAAGTCACACGGCGGTATACGTGGGGGGGGTTAGTTAGTCTTTGTTCTCAGTGCATACTCACAAGTCACACGGCGGTATACGGGGGGGGGGGGGGTTAGTTAGTCTTTGTTCTCAGTGCACACTCACAAGTCACACGGCGGTATACGGGGGGGGGGGGGGGTAGTTAGTCTTTGTTCTCAGTGCACACTCACAAGTCACACGGCGGTATACGTGGGGGGGGGGGGTTAGTTAGTCTTTGTTCTCAGTGCATACTCACAAGTCACACGGCGGTATACGGGGGGGGGGGGTAGTTAGTCTTTGTTCTCAGTGCATACTCACAAGTCACACGGCGGTATACTGGGGGGGGGGGGAGGGGGTAGTTAGTCTTTGTTCTCAGTGCACACTCACAAGTCACACGGCGGTATACGTGGGGGGGGGGGGTTAGTTAGTCTTTGTTCTCAGTGCATACTCACAAGTCACACGGCGGTATACGGGGGGGGGGGGTTAGTTAGTCTTTGTTCTCAGTGCATACTCACAAGTCACACGGCGGTATACGGGGGGGGGGGTAGTTAGTCTTTGTTCTCAGTGCATACTCACAAGTCACACGGCGGTATACGGGGGGGGGTAGTTAGTCTTTGTTCTCAGTGCACACTCACAAGTCACACGGCGATATACGGGGGGGGGGGGTTAGTTAGTCTTTGTTCTCAGTGCACACTCACAAGTCACACGGCGGTATACGTGGGGGGGGGTTAGTTAGTCTTTGTTCTCAGTGCATACTCACAAGTCACACGGCGGTATACGGGGGGGGGGGGGGGTTAGTTAGTCTTTGTTCTCAGTGCACACTCACAAGTCACACGGCGGTATACGGGGGGGGGGGGTTAGTTAGTCTTTGTTCTCAGTGCATACTCACAAGTCACACGGCGGTATACGGGGGGGGGGGGGTTAGTTAGTCTTTGTTCTCAGTGCACACTCACAAGTCACACGGCGGTATACGGGGGGGGTTAGTTAGTCTTTGTTCTCAGTGCATACTCACAAGTCACACGGCGGTATACGGGGGGGGGGGGTTAGTTAGTCTTTGTTCTCAGTGCATACTCACAAGTCACACGGCGGTATACGGGGGGGGGGGTTAGTTAGTCTTTGTTCTCAGCGCACACTCACAAGTCACACGGCGGTATACGGGGGGGGGGTAGTTAGTCTTTGTTCTCAGTGCACACTCACAAGTCACACGGCGGTATACGTGGGGGGGGGGGTTAGTTAGTCTTTGTTCTCAGTGCATACTCACAAGTCACACGGCGGTATACGGGGGGGGGGGTTAGTTAGTTTTTGTTCTCAGTGCACACTCACAAGTCACACGGCGGTATACGGGGGGGGGGTTAGTTAGTCTTTGTTCTCAGTGCACACTCACAAGTCACACGGCGGTATACGGGGGGGGGTTAGTTAGTCTTTGTTCTCAGTGCACACTCACAAGTCACACGGCGGTATACATGGGGGGGGGGGTATTAGTCTTTGTTCTCAGTGCACACTCACAAGTCACACGGCGGTATACGGGGGGGGGGTTAGTTAGTCTTTGTTCTCAGTGCACACTCACAAGTCACACGGCGGTATACGTGGGGGGGGGGGGGTTAGTTAGTCTTTGTTCTCAGTGCATACTCACAAGTCACACGGCGGTATACGGGGGGGGGTTAGTTAGTCTTTGTTCTCAGTGCACACTCACAAGTCACACGGCGGTATACGTGGGGGGGGGGGGTTAGTTAGTCTTTGTTCTCAGTGCATACTCACAAGTCACACGGCGGTATACGGGGGGGGTTAGTTAGTCTTTGTTCTCAGTGCACACTCACAAGTCACACGGCGGTATACGGGGGGGGGGGGTAGTTAGTCTTTGTTCTCAGTGCACACTCACAAGTCACACGGCGGTATACGTGGGGGGGGGGGTAGTTAGTCTTTGTTCTCAGTGCATACTCACAAGTCACACGGCGGTATACGGGGGGGGGGGGTTAGTTAGTCTTTGTTCTCAGTGCATACTCACAAGTCACACGGCGGTATACGGGGGGGGGGTTAGTTAGTCTTTGTTCTCAGTGCACACTCACAAGTCACACGGCGGTATACGGGGGGGGGGGTAGTTAGTCTTTGTTCTCAGTGCATACTCACAAGTCACACGGCGGTATACGGGGGGGGGGGGGTTAGTTAGTTTTTGTTCTCAGTGCATACTCACAAGTCACACGGCGGTATACGGGGGGGGGGGGTTAGTTAGTCTTTGTTCTCAGTGCATACTCACAAGTCACACGGCGGTATACGGGGGGGGGGGTTAGTTAGTCTTTGTTCTCAGTGCACACTCACAAGTCACACGGCGGTATACGGGGGGGGGGGGGGTTAGTTAGTCTTTGTTCTCAGTGCATACTCACAAGTCACACGGCGGTATACGGGGGGGGGGGTAGTTAGTCTTTGTTCTCAGTGCACACTCACAAGTCACCGACAGGGAGGGAGTGGGGGGGGGGGGGTTAGTTAGTCTTTGTTCTCAGTGCACACTCACAAGTCACCGACAGGGAGGGAGTGGTGGTTAGTTAGTCTTTGTTCTCAGTGCACACTCACAAGTCACACGGCGGTATACGGGGGGGGGGGTAGTTAGTCTTTGTTCTCAGTGCACACTCACAAGTCACCGACAGGGAGGGAGTGGGGGGGGGGGGGGTAGTTAGTCTTTGTTCTCAGTGCACACTCACAAGTCACCGACAGGGAGGGAGTGGTGGTTGGTTAGTCTTTGTTCTCAGTGCACACTCACAAGTCACCGACAGGGAGGGAGTGGGGGGGGGGGGGGGTATTAGTCTTTGTTCTCAGTGCACACTCACAAGTCACCGACAGGGAGGGAGTGGTGGTTGGTTAGTCTTTGTTCTCAGTGCACACTCACAAGTCACCGACAGGGAGGGAGTGGTAGTTAGTTAGTCTTTGTTCTCAGTGCACACTGACAAGTCACCGACAGGGAGGGAGTGGTAGTTAGTTAGTCTTTGTTCTCAGTGCACACTCACAAGTCACCGACAGGGAGGGAGTGGTGGTTAGTTAGTCTTTGTTCTCAGTGCACACTCACAAGTCACACGGCGGTATACGGGGGGGGGGGGGGGGTAGTTAGTCTTTGTTCTCAGTGAACACTGACAAGTCACCGACAGGGAGGGAGTGGTGGGGGTTAGTTAGTCTTTGTTCTCAGTGCACACTCACAAGTCACCGACAGGGAGGGAGTGGTGGTTAGTTAGTCTTTGTTCTCAGTGCACACTCACAAGTCACACGGCGGTATACGTGGGGGGGGGGGTTAGTTAGTCTTTGTTCTCAGTGCACACTCACAAGTCACACGGCGGTATACGGGGGGGGGGGGTTAGTTAGTCTTTGTTCTCAGTGCACACTCACAAGTCACCGACAGGGAGGGAGTGGTGGTTGGTTAGTCTTTGTTCTCAGTGCACACTCACAAGTCACCGACAGGGAGGGAGTGGTGGTTAGTTAGTCTTTGTTCTCAGTGCACACTCACAAGTCACCGACAGGGAGGGAGTGGTGGTTGGTTAGTCTTTGTTCTCAGTGCACACTCACAAGTCACCGACAGGGAGGGAGTGGTGGTTAGTTAGTCTTTGTTCTCAGTGCACACTCACAAGTCACCGACAGGGAGGGAGTGGTGGTTAGTTAGTCTTTGTTCTCAGTGCACACTCACAAGTCACCGACAGGGAGGGAGTGGTGGTTAGTCTTTGTTCTCAGTGCACACTCACAAGTCACCGACAGGGAGGGAGTGGTGGTTAGTTAGTCTTTGTTCTCAGTGCACACTCACAAGTCACCGACAGGGAGGGAGTGGTGGTTAGTTAGTCTTTGTTCTCAGTGCACACTCACAAGTCACCGACAGGGAGGGAGTGGTGGTTAGTTAGTCTTTGTTCTCAGTGCACACTCACAAGTCACCGACAGGGAGGGAGTGGTGGTTAGTTAGTCTTTGTTCTCAGTGCACACTCACAAGTCACCGACAGGGAGGGAGTGGTGGTTAGTTAGTCTTTGTTCTCAGTGCACACTCACAAGTCACCGACAGGGAGGGAGTGGTGGTTAGTTAGTCTTTGTTCTCAGTGCACACTCACAAGTCACACGGCGGTATACGTGGGGGGGGGGTTAGTTAGTCTTTGTTCTCAGTGCATACTCACAAGTCACACGGCGGTATACGGGGGGGGGGGGGTTAGTTAGTCTTTGTTCTCAGTGCACACTCACAAGTCACACGGCGGTATACGTGGGGGGGTTAGTTAGTCTTTGTTCTCAGTGCATACTCACAAGTCACACGGCGGTATACGGGGGGGGGGGGGGGGTTAGTTAGTCTTTGTTCTCAGTGCACACTCACAAGTCACACGGCGGTATACGGGGGGGGGGGGGGTAGTTAGTCTTTGTTCTCAGTGCACACTCACAAGTCACACGGCGGTATACGTGGGGGGGGGGGGGTTAGTTAGTCTTTGTTCTCAGTGCATACTCACAAGTCACACGGCGGTATACGGGGGGGGGTAGTTAGTCTTTGTTCTCAGTGCATACTCACAAGTCACACGGCGGTATACTGGGGGGGGGGAGGGGGGTAGTTAGTCTTTGTTCTCAGTGCACACTCACAAGTCACACGGCGGTATACGTGGGGGGGGGGGGGGTTAGTTAGTCTTTGTTCTCAGTGCATACTCACAAGTCACACGGCGGTATACGGGGGGGGTTAGTTAGTCTTTGTTCTCAGTGCATACTCACAAGTCACACGGCGGTATACGGGGGGGGGGGGGGGGTAGTTAGTCTTTGTTCTCAGTGCATACTCACAAGTCACACGGCGGTATACGGGGGGGGGGGGTAGTTAGTCTTTGTTCTCAGTGCACACTCACAAGTCACACGGCGATATACGGGGGGGGGGGTTAGTTAGTCTTTGTTCTCAGTGCACACTCACAAGTCACACGGCGGTATACGTGGGGGGGGGGGGGGGGTTAGTTAGTCTTTGTTCTCAGTGCATACTCACAAGTCACACGGCGGTATACGGGGGGGGGGGGTTAGTTAGTCTTTGTTCTCAGTGCACACTCACAAGTCACACGGCGGTATACGGGGGGGGGGGGGGTTAGTTAGTCTTTGTTCTCAGTGCATACTCACAAGTCACACGGCGGTATACGGGGGGGGGGGTTAGTTAGTCTTTGTTCTCAGTGCACACTCACAAGTCACACGGCGGTATACGGGGGGGGGGTTAGTTAGTCTTTGTTCTCAGTGCATACTCACAAGTCACACGGCGGTATACGGGGGGGGGGGTTAGTTAGTCTTTGTTCTCAGTGCATACTCACAAGTCACACGGCGGTATACGGGGGGGGGGTTAGTTAGTCTTTGTTCTCAGCGCACACTCACAAGTCACACGGCGGTATACGGGGGGGGGGTAGTTAGTCTTTGTTCTCAGTGCACACTCACAAGTCACACGGCGGTATACGTGGGGGGGGGGGGGTTAGTTAGTCTTTGTTCTCAGTGCATACTCACAAGTCACACGGCGGTATACGGGGGGGGGGTTAGTTAGTTTTTGTTCTCAGTGCACACTCACAAGTCACACGGCGGTATACGGGGGGGGGGGTTAGTTAGTCTTTGTTCTCAGTGCACACTCACAAGTCACACGGCGGTATACGGGGGGGGGGGTTAGTTAGTCTTTGTTCTCAGTGCACACTCACAAGTCACACGGCGGTATACGTGGGGGGGGTATTAGTCTTTGTTCTCAGTGCACACTCACAAGTCACACGGCGGTATACGGGGGGGGGTAGTTAGTCTTTGTTCTCAGTGCACACTCACAAGTCACACGGCGGTATACGTGGGGGGGGGGGGGTTAGTTAGTCTTTGTTCTCAGTGCATACTCACAAGTCACACGGCGGTATACGGGGGGGGGGGTTAGTTAGTCTTTGTTCTCAGTGCACACTCACAAGTCACACGGCGGTATACGTGGGGGGGGGGGTTAGTTAGTCTTTGTTCTCAGTGCATACTCACAAGTCACACGGCGGTATACGGGGGGGGGGGGGGGTTAGTTAGTCTTTGTTCTCAGTGCACACTCACAAGTCACACGGCGGTATACGGGGGGGGGGGGGGGTAGTTAGTCTTTGTTCTCAGTGCACACTCACAAGTCACACGGCGGTATACGTGGGGGGGGGGGGGTAGTTAGTCTTTGTTCTCAGTGCATACTCACAAGTCACACGGCGGTATACGGGGGGGGGGGGGTTAGTTAGTCTTTGTTCTCAGTGCATACTCACAAGTCACACGGCGGTATACGGGGGGGGGGGGTTAGTTAGTCTTTGTTCTCAGTGCACACTCACAAGTCACACGGCGGTATACGGGGGGGGGGTAGTTAGTCTTTGTTCTCAGTGCATACTCACAAGTCACACGGCGGTATACGGGGGGGGGGGTTAGTTAGTTTTTGTTCTCAGTGCATACTCACAAGTCACACGGCGGTATACGGGGGGGGGGGGGTTAGTTAGTCTTTGTTCTCAGTGCATACTCACAAGTCACACGGCGGTATACGGGGGGGGTTAGTTAGTCTTTGTTCTCAGTGCACACTCACAAGTCACACGGCGGTATACGGGGGGGGGGGGGGTTAGTTAGTCTTTGTTCTCAGTGCATACTCACAAGTCACACGGCGGTATACGGGGGGGGGGTAGTTAGTCTTTGTTCTCAGTGCACACTCACAAGTCACCGACAGGGAGGGAGTGGGGGGGGGGGGTTAGTTAGTCTTTGTTCTCAGTGCACACTCACAAGTCACCGACAGGGAGGGAGTGGTGGTTAGTTAGTCTTTGTTCTCAGTGCACACTCACAAGTCACACGGCGGTATACGGGGGGGGGGGTAGTTAGTCTTTGTTCTCAGTGCACACTCACAAGTCACCGACAGGGAGGGAGTGGGGGGGGGGGGGTAGTTAGTCTTTGTTCTCAGTGCACACTCACAAGTCACCGACAGGGAGGGAGTGGTGGTTGGTTAGTCTTTGTTCTCAGTGCACACTCACAAGTCACCGACAGGGAGGGAGTGGGGGGGGGGGGGTAGTTAGTCTTTGTTCTCAGTGCACACTCACAAGTCACCGACAGGGAGGGAGTGGTGGTTGGTTAGTCTTTGTTCTCAGTGCACACTCACAAGTCACCGACAGGGAGGGAGTGGTAGTTAGTTAGTCTTTGTTCTCAGTGCACACTGACAAGTCACCGACAGGGAGGGAGTGGTAGTTAGTTAGTCTTTGTTCTCAGTGCACACTCACAAGTCACCGACAGGGAGGGAGTGGTGGTTAGTTAGTCTTTGTTCTCAGTGCACACTCACAAGTCACACGGCGGTATACGGGGGGGGGGGGGTAGTTAGTCTTTGTTCTCAGTGCACACTCACAAGTCACCGACAGGGAGGGAGTGGTGGTTAGTTAGTCTTTGTTCTCAGTGCACCAGTGCACACTGACAAGTCACCGACAGGAGAGGAGTGTGGTTGGTTAGTCTTTGTTCTCAGTGCACACTCACAAGTCACCGACAGGGAGGGAGTGGTGGTTAGTTAGTCTTTGTTCTCAGTGCACACTGACAAGTCACCGACAGGGAGGGAGTGGTGGGTTGGTTAGTCTTTGTTCTCAGTGCACACTCACAAGTCACCGACAGGGAGGGAGTGGTGGTTAGTTAGTCTTTGTTCTCAGTGCACACTCACAAGTCACCGACAGGGAGGGAGTGGTGGTTAGTCTTTGTTCTCAGTGCAACACTCACAAGTCAACGACAGGGAGGGAGTGGTGGTTGTTAGTCTTTGTTCTCAGTGCACACTCACAAGTCACCGACAGGAGGGAGTGGTGGTTAGTTAGTCTTTGTTCTCAGTGCACACTCACAAGTCACCGACAGGGAGGAGTGGTGGTTAGTCTTTGTTCTCAGTGCACACTCACAAGTCACCGACAGGGAGGGAGTGGTGGTTAGTTAGTCTTTGTTCTCAGTGCACCACTCACAAGTCAGCCGACAGGAGGGAGTGGTGTTAGTTAGTCTTTGTTCTCAGTGCACACTCACAAGTCACCGACAGGAGGGAGTGGTGGTTAGTTAGTCTTTGTTCTCAGTGCACACTCACACGTCACCGACAGGGAGTTGGAGTGGTGGTTAGTCTTGTCCTTTGTTCTCAGTGCACACTCACAAGTCACCGACAGGAGGAGTGGTGGTTAGTTAGTCTTTGTTCTCAGTGCACACTCACAAGTCACCGACAGGGAGGGAGTGGTGGTTGGCGGCGTGATCATGAGGAAATGAGGCGTCGCTACATGGCAGCATATCAGTCACTTCCTGGGCCTCATGATGTGCAGCATGTGACATGGCTTATATCTGACGTGATTCACTGCTCGAGGCTCTAATCTCAGTGCACTCTGCCCCGAGAGGGATGGCACATGAGGCCTATGTTGGTAGTCAAGGTTAATGTCAATCCACTAGCTTACGGGGGAGATAAATGTGTTTGGGTACCGAAGTATGAGTACATGTCCACCGCGGTCCGGGGGAGGGGGTGGGGGAGGGGGCTATAGCGGACCTCTGACACCATCCTGTCCAAACAATTTCGGATGGCACCAACATGCATTATGTGCCCAAAACTATTTGAGTTCTTGGTCTTCGTACAACGCAAATTGAGGCATTGATAAAAATATAAAAATGTGCGTCTCAGGCGCCCATCATTTACCGTATGACTTTCTATCCTACCTTGGCGTGTATGCTATCCTGTTATTTTGGTGTTCGATTTGTTGTGTAAAATTGAGGTACAACAACGATTTCGTGTGACAATTATTTGTCGGTATATAAAAACGACAAGTTCCAGAAACATGTCTTCTTAGAAACATTAAAGGGAATGTTTCACCTTTCTGAAAGTTGTCAAATATACGCTGGTTGTAGTCGGACATATGAAGTAAGTACTGCTGAAAACGATGGTGATATTTTTTTCATTCGAAAAGTCACTTAACTTTATACAAATTAGGGTCTTAAATTTGGGATGATGACGTCATTATTGAGTTATAGACCGCCGCTGATTGGCTGACAAAGTGGGATTGCATGACAAAGTAGCTGCTAGCCCAATCAGCGGCAGCACTAGCCTAGACCACATTTTGCAAATGGGAAATTAAATTGCTTAAAAACGGCTAACTTTTGGGGAATATGACCTTTGTATTTTCGACATTTAAATAACGGCCAAAGATAATGGCTATCTCAGTTCAAAACCAATACAAAGGCAAGGGCGGATCCAAGGAGGGCGACGCATGCCCCCCCCCCCCCCCAAGCCTGTTTAAGGGGGGCCAAACTATGTTTTGCCCCCCCCCCCAGACGTGAAATCTAATGCATGCTATATTTGCGTTTTAGAACGGTACTGGGCATCACAAAATTGCAGCAGTCAAAATCAAGCAAGCCACAGTCAAAAACTGAAAAATGTCGCGCCGCTTCGCGGCATGACACAAGTTTCCGCAATTGCATATACAAATTTGGAAAATTAATTCCATTAAGTGTCTTGCAGAGCTCTCCTTGGCGGTAATTGCTGGCCCCAGGGCCAACTCTCTTCATAAAATATATCTTTAAAGCGGGCTACATGTTTAGCTGGTCTGCCGAGTTCCGAAAAAAAGGCGACGCGAACGCAAAGACGCGGACTTCGGCAACCGGAAGCTGTTCCAGCAGTGCCCAACTTGTTGGCCCGAAGAGCTAATAGTGGGGACCAGGCAGGACTATCTCCCAAGCTATCTCCCCCAGGCTCCTCCAGATCCACAGGGACCATTTATGCGCGGAAATGTCGGTCTGCCTCTTGCTACTTTGAAACCATTTGCACCGTTACCAGTTGTTTGTTACAGTTCGGTACATAGGTATGTATACAGACTACAGTTATTATTATCATATGTACTATTGAGCGCAGACTGCCACCGGCCATCGTAATTTACTATCCGAGGCTAATGTATATGAAAAACTACCTTCATTTCAACATTTTGCATCATACCGAGATGTGCAACCAGGAAAAGGGTTACCTGAGGCTTGGCTCACTCACGGTCTGGTTCCAATATTAGAAATGCGTTTTCCACGACCTAAATTAAATGTTCACGCCGCTTCGCGGCGTCACATCAGTGGCCATCGTCATAACGAAGCCATCGTCATCGTCTTCGTTTCGTCGTAACGCTGAATTGAATGAATAACATTTTTACCTTCTTATCCTCTACAAGGCTAAGAAGCTAAAAATGCCTATGTTTCTGGGTTTTATCAGGCAAACCCGAGCAAAAAAAAATTCGCGCCGCTCGCGGCGCTAAATAACAAGTACCTACTATAACATGCAAATCCACATTAAAAATGTTGCAAAGGCTTAAATAAACGCATAACAAATTGGGGTACATTTTTTTCTCGTCATTTCTGCCGACCCCCCACTCAAAAAATTTCGGCGACGCCCCTGGGTACAGCTGACAATTGGCATAGTTTTGCTCAGTGTAAGGCAATGTCGGAACAATACAAACTGCAAGCTGACATCTTTCCTTTTTCGATATCCCAAAAAGTCGAAAACCTAAAAAAAAAATTGGGGAAAAAAATCGAAATCGTGTGGTTGCAAAATAAAGTGGCCCAAATCGGGGAGAAATTCGAAATTGGGGTAGGTAAGGTCCGCTAAAAAAAACGGTTTGCCCCCCCCCCCCCCCAACGGCCGGCCTGGATCCGCCCTTGTACAAATGTGAAACATTCCCTTTAAATATTAGAAACATTATCCAATAAAAGCAAATAATATACACTGAGCAAACACAATAAGCAAACCCAGCCGCCACTACCGCTCACCTTTACAGTCTCCAGCGGTGAAGGTGACGTCATCCAGCGCGAACCCGTACTTGCTGGCCACGCCCTCGAACGTCACTCTGAAGCTCTGCGTCGCTTGGAAGCCGGTCTGGCCGTACAGCCAGGTCAGGCGGCGCGCGACTCCGTCTCTGAGGCTCGCAGCGACCACAGCACAATGGGCGCGGCAAACTCGGCCTCGTCACCACTGCCGGCCGCCACCGACTCGTGCAGCACGCGCAGCTGGGTCGGCTCGGAGGGCGGACAGGTGCGCGAACCAGAACCGCACGCAGGCGCGGCCGCCGCCCAGTGGCTCCAGCAGCGGCGACACCAGCCGCAGCTCCTCGCGCCGCTCCTGTGGACTGAATACGTCGAAGTAGACGTAGCCGGAGGCGGCGCGGAACGTGTGGTCGGTGAGCAGGACACGCGGCGCCGGCGCCGAGAGCGACGCGGCCGCGCGCCACCTCTGCTGGCGCCGCTGGTCAGAGGTGGTGTTGCGCCAGCCGCAGGCGTCGTGTGTGAAGTAGCAGTCGCCGGCGCTGGGCCGGCTCTGCGGCGGGGTCGGCTCGCACGTACCCTCCAGGAGCACAATGTCGTCCACGGCGATGACGCCCTGCCGGCCGCCCGCCGCCCGCCCACATGCCCCTCCAGCACCAGCTGTTGGCAGAGCCGCCCCGGAGATACGGGAGCGACATTTAAGGCGATAATAATTATGCAACAAACGAACAGCGCGTGCGCCTTTAACGTGATCAAATTCACCATCGCACTCAATGAGTCTCAAGATATTCATGTTACCTGCGCTCTCCGTAAATTACAGGTGGGCAATACCAGGACAGCTCACCAAGGCATGGTAACCACACCCAAGGGCGTAGGAGCCTATTTCAAGTTGGTGTGGCAAAGGCAAGGGCAATGGTGCACAGGCGCGCAACAGGAATTGTCAAAGGGGTCCCGGGATCGAAGGAGAAGGGGGTCCCGTGTCAGTTTATGCTTATTTTTCGAAAAAGAGTACGGAAAACGTACACTTTGTCTCTAAAAAGGGGTCCCGGATCCCCCTAGTTGCGCCTTTGATGGTGCAATAGCCTAGTAGCTGGAGAAGCAAAATCACATGTATGTAACAAATGGACAAGTCATCTCCGTTGATTTTTAGGATAACTACTCATCAGATGTATAACAGTGACAATCTTTACACTACGAAAGTGGCCAACTCCCAAATGGCCTATTCCCAAATTCCCAAATGTGGAAAAGCAAACAGTCTGCACAGCAGCCTTAACCCGCGCGGCGCTGGGGGGGGGTTAATTTTACCCCCCCCCCCCCCTCGTATCTTCCGAACCAATAACCACAGCGAGACGCGCAAGGCGGCGATCGAAAGCTCTCAGTGAGAAGAATCTAACACATGCCCGAAATGATTAATATTATGTCACATGTCAGGTCACGGTCAGGTCAAGTGTCAAAATTTAAGTATTTGGGTATTTGGGCTATACTTTCCATCCAAAGCCTTGTATTGCAACTATTATCTCACAAAGTGCTCCCAAATGTATAATGCATCTCCCGCATAAGTAAAAGTGAAATTTTAAGCAAAGGTCAAGGTCAAGGTCAGGTCACAAAAGGTCACAGGTCTACGAAAGCCATGCGACACATGTTGTATGGGTTATTTTACACGTATAATTTGATAGAAGCAGCCATTTTCACAGCCTGACACCATATAATCGCCCTCAGGTCAAGGTCAGGTCACAATAAGGTCAAATTTGAAATTTATTAATCTAAATAAACATTGCATGTTTCTAGACTAGTTTTGTCTTCTAAATACAGTGGTGGCATTTATTTGTCTGTATCTGTCAGTAAAAGCCAAAAAACGCAATAAAAAAAAATGACGTCATGAGTTACTTATTCTTAGAGCCATAAGTCAGTCAAAAAAAAAATTGCTTTGAAATGTGGTTTCAACATCGTTCATACTCGGTTCTCTAATATATCTTCCGGTTTTTTGAAAATCTTCAAATAATAAACTTTTGTGGAAATTCTTCCCCAAAAAATCAGTTTTTGCATTTTTGGGGGTCATAAACCCAACATTTTGAACATCTAAGATAGCCATGTTAAAGACAATGTTATTTCCTTTCTTTAACGCCTTTTATTTGCAATTTGCATCAACACGCTATTTTCTACGATTTTTCACACATTTCACGTTTTTTCACCAAAAATGACATGACATGACGTCACTAAAACGTCATTTCTCTCCTCAAAATTTTCACGAATTTCAACACAATTGTAACACAAGATGTAGAATTGATGCACCATAAGGTACTGCAAGTTTCACTTCGATATCTGTCATAGTTTTCAAGTTATGGAGAAAATCTGGGAGAGGGGTAAAATTTACCCCCCAGCGCCGCGCGGGTTAAAGGAAATAGTTCACCTTGGAAATTTTTACCCAACACGATTTTATTATAATTTTTAATACAATTTATTTGTATATTGTCAAAAATGGCATTATATCGCGCCGATTCAGGACAGAAGGCCGTAAATTTGTATTGTTTATCAAAACTATATGCATACTCTCTGAGTCAGAGTCCTGACGTCACACGAATGTAAAAAATTGTTCAGCCAATCAGATTCGAAAGTAGTCGCGTAAAGATAATAGACTCGCATTGGAGATGTGCCAACCGGCGGCCGGCGTTCGCTCGCTAGCACCAGCTGCAAGCTGATTGGCTGATGGTATAGCCTCTGTCCGGGCTAGAACCAGTATAACATTCTTTCGCCAGCACCGCATTCCTTAGCCAAAAACTCAAATATGTTCGGCTGGAGAGTCTTTTCAGTCAATAAAACTTGCAGATAGGGGTTTCCCAACACGGGTTACAAAACTGCTATCTCAGTTTAAAACTAATGTTGAAGGTATTTCCTTTAAAGGGAGATAATCACATTTTCCCACAAAAAATGGAGTTAGCACCTGAAATCGATAGACGAGGCCAAATTATGATGTAAATTCATCACATTTTGCATCTAAACATTCCTACCGAAAGATATTGGCAGTTTCATACCGATAAGCGATCCACGCTTATATCGGTCGGTACTCAGCAAGTACTCGGTAACGAATTCAGTAAATTAGCCTCCCTACGCATTGTTATTTATCATGAAGGTATGCAATGTGTTTCCTGCACTCTATCTTTTGCGAATATGTGCCAAACTTTTATGAACAATCAACAGTCATTTGACAAAAGTGCATTGAAATCGGCAGTTTAGCTTCGCACCGGACGGCGACCTATTTAGTGTCGGCGATTTGTTTATAAGTGCCCATTCAACAACGTGTTGAACAGATTGATGCAAAAGCGCCAGATGTTGCGCTTTCGAATAGTGGAGGAAAACACCGATCATTAATTTTCCCAAACTTCCAACTATGAATTAGGGAATAACTGTATTTAATTCTTGAATTTAGATTAGATCACATCATTTTAATACCATAACGGCAGCCCAACAAATTGTTGCTAACAAAATAAAAAGTTGATTATCTCCCTTTAACCCGACAGAGCAGTATTTGAATCCATTACATACATTACATAATACATATATTCTGATGGCAGCATTTTAATCCATTGCAGCATAGTAATCCAGATTTCGGCGAAAATAGTTGATGGATGTTTAACCCTATTCCTTGCGGGGGCAGATTCTGCCCCTCCCGATGGTTTTTCACATGCTGCTCCTAAACTACTAGCGCTAACGTCTTGCAATTTTCTGACGTTTCCCAAAATTGAATAGCGCATGTTGCGTAAAAATTTTGAGGAAAAAATCGGCCGAGCAGAGGCGGTGCTAGGCTCCTGTTTTGGGAGGGCATTACGAATGCGGCGCATACTTTTTTCGTTGTTTGCGGTGCAATAAATGCGTCAGAAACATTTACAATGCAATATGCATCATACATACTGGGACTGTACTTGTTCTTTGGCATGGGTGCACTCAGGTATACAAAATGGGAGGCGATACCCTCCCTCAAATTAGGTCCAACTTCAATTGGTAAGATGATAAAAAGCGTTATCGCATGGTGCCCCCCACTTTGTTTCCCTGGATCCGCCTATGTGCAATATATTAAATTTAACAAATTACAGCAAATAATGCCCACATGTGACGTTCATGTCGTCCCAAAAAATTACGAACAGCAGAAATTTGTTATCAGAAAATCACTCCATTTTACATCCCCTGAATACGCCTATTATTTTTATTTTGGTATTTATCTTTTGATATATTGAAGACTAGTACATTTTAAGCTCAAAAACGTATAGGGCATAACAATCAGTCAAACCATATAGCCGCAATGACCTTTACAAAAGCACCCACAAGTTTTTTTTGCCCCTTGGTCCCCCATTTTTTATCAAAAAATTAATTTCAGGCTCCTAAATCTTGTCTTGACGAATCGAATAGCGTTTTCCCCATCGAAATCAACCGAGCGGTTCTCGAGATCTCTGGGGGGGGGGGCAGAATCTGCCCCCGCACGTTAACGTAATTCTAGCCGCCTGCAAGGAATACGGTTAAACTTTGTAAAAACTTAGATAATCGATTGCTCTAACAATTGTAGGCACCCATTTGTGCGGCCGATCAGTTGATTATGATATTGGCTTTAACCCTCGCCCTACGGGAGCTTTTTTCACCTCGCCCTACAGGGGGCTGACAAGCCCCCCTGTTAACTTCCAAACCAAGCAACTTAGAGCAATGCGGTAAGAACCAGCATGTTGCCTGTCATGAGAGGAATCTAACAGTATGCGATTTTTAAGTTTCAGGTCAACGGGTGACCTTCCAGGTCAAGTGAATGACCTCGGATTTACCACGTCCAGAACAGCGATTTTGCTCTTCAGAAAACCTCAAAATTAGAAATTGATAAATGTAAATAAAAAGGCATGTTCCTAGACCAGTTTTGGCTCAGAAATATAGAAAAGGTAATTATTTGTTCGTATCTTGTCAAAAAAGTCACACAAAAAAAAGTTATAAAAAATGACGTCATGAGTTTCTTATACCTGGGAGCCATCACTCAGTCAAAAATGAAGATATTGCTTTGAAATTTGTTATGGGTATTGTCCATACTCAGTTCTCTTACGTATATTCCGGTTTTTCTAATATCTTTGAAAATTTAGATTTTGTGGGGACTTCCTCCAAAAAATCCACTTCGGTTCGAAAACGAGTTCGAGAACGTTCGAGAACGAACGAACGTTGAAAGGGCCTCTTCCCAACGTTGAAAGGCCCCTCCCCCAAAAAAAGGATGAAAAGGCACGTTACAAGGATGGAAAATACAGTATGACAGGTATGGCATGGGCCATACCAACTTTTAAGAGCTGAGTTAGCAAACTGCCATATCAACTTTGGAACCAGCGACACCAATTTGGAATCAGTTATACAACTTGGAATATGTTTAAGCTCCAGACTTGGAACACTTAAACAAATTGCGCCGCGGAGCGGCGCGAAAATTTGTGAGTCTTATGCCTTGGATATGCTTTATCATCAATGCGTCGCATTGCGTATGGTGCGGACCTCTACAATTGCTATATTCTGCGTTTAAAAGTGCGGTAAAAATTATAAAGTGAACTATTTTGCCCAATTATATAGGAAAGTAGCAACATAGCACATAAATGCGCCGTGAAACGGGGAGATTTTTTCCTAGCCCGCATATAATTGAATTTGTAGTTAAATTGCGCCGCGGAGCGGCGCGAAAATTTTGAGTTTTATTCCCTGGGCAACTGTATTCTTACTGTTGAAAGGCCCAGGTCCCTTCAGATCGTCTTGGGGCACTTCTGACCTTTTCAACGCCCTTCTGACCTATTTAGGGACTCATCTGGGATCCACGAAGCGAAAAGACATGATGTAGAGTGGTTGATATATATATATATATATATATATATATATTATATATATAATATATATATATATATATATATATATATATATATATAATACAAAGAGGGCTTACTCTACAGGAAAAATTCAAATCGGAGCTTTCGGGTATATTGTAGCACCCTGACGAAGAGTGTTACAATATACCCGAAAGCTCCGCTTTTAATATTTTATTGTGGAGTAAGCCTCTTTGTATTTAATATTCATCTGGGATCTCTACGTGCTTTGACCCTTCCGGTCTCACCAGGGACTCCTCTGACCTTCCAAGAAGCCCGTCTTGTGTGTCAAGGGCCCATTCGGCCTGTCCATAGGTCCTTCCGACCTGGCGAGGGACTGCACTGGCTGCTTTGTCGCCCTGTCGACATGGGCAGGGGCGGCGGATTGCGGAGCGCAGGGTACCCCCCTCCCCCTCCCCGTTTAAAATCCTGGGGGGGGGGGGCAAAAGGGTAATTTTGCCCCCAGATTGAGCAGACTAACATCTGGGGGGCAAAATGACCCTTATGCCCCCCAGGATTTTCGACTGGGGGGCAATTTGGGTACCCTGTCCACGCAATCCGCCGCCCTGCTCAGGGGCCCCTCCGACCTGCTCAGGGGCCCCTCCAGTCTGGCTAGGAACTTATCAGGCATGTTGAAGAGGCCTTCCGACCGACCCAGGGACCCCTTCGGTCTAGCCAGGGGCCCCTCTGACTTAACCAGGAGCCCCTCCGATCTGCCCAGCGACTCTTCTGGTCAGACTGTGACAAGGGACCTGACAAGGGACTGCGCTGGCCGCTTTACCGCCCTCCGACATGCTCAGTGGCCTCTCGACCTGCCCAGGGGCCCCTCTGTGCTGGCTAGGGGCCATTCCACGTGCTCAGGCGGCCCTCTGATCCGCTCAGGGGCTCTTTCGGTCTGGCCCCTCTGACATGCACAGGGCTCTTTTGAACGTCCAAGCGGCCCTCTGGTCTTTCAGAGGGCCCTGGTGGCCTTAACCCGCGCGGCGCTGGGGGGTAAATTTTACCCCCCCTCCCGATTTTCTCCATAACTTAAAAACTATGACAGATATCGAAATCAAACTTTCGGTACTCTATGGTACATCAATTCTACATCTTGTGTTACAATTTTTTTTTTAATTCGTGAAAATTTTGAGGAGATAATGACGTTTTAGTGACGTCATGTCATGTCATTCTTGGTGAAAAATGTTAAATGTTTGAAAAATCGTAGAAAATAGCGTGTTGACGCAAATCGCAAATAAAAGGCGTCAAAAGAAAGCAAATAACATTGTCTTTAACATGGCTATCTCAGATGTTCAAATTTTGGGGTTTTTGACCCCCAAAAATGCAAAAAACTTATTTTTGGGGAAGAATTTCCACAAAAGTTTTTTGTTTGAAGATTTTCAAAAAACCGGAAGATGTATTAGAGAACCGAGTATGAACGATGTTCAAACCAACTTTCAAAGCAATTTCTTTATTTTTGACTGACTTATGGCTCTCTAAGAATAAGTAACTCATGACGTCATTTTTTTAATTGCGTTTTTTGGCTTTTACTGACCAGATACAGACAAATAAATGCCACCACTGTATTTAGAAGACAAAACTAGTCTAGAAACATGCAATTTTTATTTAGATTAATCAATTTCAAATTTTGACCTTATTGTGACCTGATCTTGACCTGAGGGCGATTATATGGTGTCAAGCTGTGAAAATGGCTGCTTCTATCGAATTATACGTATAAAATAACCCATACAACATGTGTCGCATGGCTTTCGTAGACCTGTGACCTTTTGTGACCTGACCTTGACCTTGACCTTTGCTTAAAATTTCACTTTTACTTATGCGGGAGATGCATTATACATTTGGGAGCACTTTGTGAGATAATAGTTGCAATACAAGGCTTTGGATGGAAAGTATAGCCCAAAAACCCAAATACTTACATTTTGACACTTGACCTGACCGTGACCTGACATGTGACCTTATGTTAATATTTTAGGGCATGCGTTAGATTTTTCTCACTGAGAGCTTTCGATCCCCGCCTTGC
>JAXIVJ010017672.1:7500-25475 GCA_036785665.1 Chirona hameri | reverse complement strand
CATCCGAGGGTATCCAGAGGCCGCCGTCATCCGTCTTTCGCCGGATGGCGATAGCCCACTGGCGTCTCCGCGCAGGGTCCTTCGGGATCCTGTCAAAGGTGATAATCTCAGTAACAGGTCAAATGGAGGGCAGGTGTGACCACGCCGAGGGAAAGGAACACGGACGTACTACTCTGAGAGCCACCAGTTGCCGCTCGTCGGAAAACGAAATACAGTGACAGAGCTTACGAAAGAGCTTATTTATTTGCATTGACCAAATGGTATTAACCAGAGAAAAAATATAGATGTCTATAGAGCAGGAGTATAAGAGACGCAATCTTCACCATTTCACCCGTGCCATCAGTGTCACGTATTACACATTTGCTCACTTAAAATATAAAACATTAATTTCCAGATTATGTTTTCCTCATTAACCCTATTCCCTGCGGGCAGCCAGAATTACGTTAACCTGGGGAGAGGGGCAGATTCTGCCCCCCCCCCGAGATCTCGAGAACCGCTCGGTCGATTTCGATGGGGAAAACGCCATTCGATTCGTCATGGCAAGGCATCTCTTTTTGGACTCCGAAATTTTTATTTTGTTAAACAATGGGGGGCCAGAGGACAACAAATCTGAACATTCTGTGTTTTTTGAAAGGTCATTGCGGCCATGTGGCTCCACCGATTTTCATGCTCCAAACGTTTTTGAGCTTCAAATGTACTGGTATTTAATATATCAAAAGACAAAATAAAAAATCATAGGCGTATTCAGGGAATGTAAAATGGGGGATTTTTTTTGAAAAAAATATGTGCTGTTCGTGATTGTTTGAGACGACATGAACGTCACATGTGGGCATTATATGCTGTAATTTGTTAAATTTGATATATTGCGCATAGGCGGATCCAGGAAAAACATGGTGGCACCATGCGCGTAATGCTTTTATCGGGTGGGTATCGCCTCCCATTTTTTATCCTGAGTGCGCCTCTGCCCCACAAATATATACAATCCCAGGATCTATGATGCATATTGCATTGCAATTGTTTCTGACGCATTTATTGCACTGCAAACCACGAAGGAAGTATGCGACGCAAAATGCATTCGTAACACCCTCCCCAAAATAGGAGCATGGAACCGCCTCTGCTGGACTGATTATTTCAAAATTTTGACAACATGCGCCATTCAATTTTGGGAAAAGTCACAAAGTTTCAGGACGCAAGGCTTAACGGTTTATAAGCGGCACGTGAAACACCACGGGGGGGGGGGGCAGAATTTGTCCCCGCAGGGAATAGGGTTAAGGATCGAGGTGAGATGGGCAGCTCAAGTTGAGGCCACGATGGGACATTATGCAAAACTTTGTCCGAAATACAGACGGTGTTCATTTCCTTGGGTCTAGGCTCAGGGGCGTAGGCAGTATTTCGCCCGGGGGGGGGGGGGGGGGGCTCAGAGGGGTCCTCGTAGCCAAGGGGGGCCCACATAATTAAAAGAGTGCAGTACTAGTGCTAACTCGTCCGCTCCGCTGGGAGATTATCTCCGGTATGGAGGCTACCGCACCAATTCAGCACGTTAATTAACTGGACTGGAACTGGAACTGCATAGGACATAATTACCTATTACCCGTCAAGGGATCACCGCCCCACCAACTCCGGTGCGTCGGTGACTTATCCCATCTCCCACATATGTCCTATGCATAGCTAGCTGGCTTCTCCGGGATGGAGTATCCGCACCAATTCAGCACATGAATTAACTGGGATTTTTAAACTGAATAAACTGAGCGGTGCCGGAGAGACAGACAGATAAGACAGACGCTTATCAAATAGTAATATAGATGTTGTATGCTTTAAAACAACGAGAAATAAGTTTTCGACAACGAAAAAAAAAGTTTTTTATTTTTGGGAATAAAAAAATCAAAATTTTGCAAATCCGAGATAGTCATTTTGAATACAATGCCATTTATTTTCTTCCTGCGTTTATTTGCAAATTGCTTCAAAACACTATTTTCTACGATTTTCAAACATTTTTTTTCCCACCAAAAATGGCATGACATGACATGATTTAAACGTCATTATCTCCCAAAGTACTCCACCCATTTTCATTAACATGTTGTGATAAGACGCAGACGATCCAGCATAAGGGACTAAACGATTGACGTCGATATCTATCAGTTTTCAATTATTGAGAAAATCCGGGGGGGGGGGGGGGGCAATTCTGCCACCTCCAGCGGGGCGCGGGTTAATTAAAATATTATCCTGAATCTTCTTCAACTCGGATTCAGGAAATAACACAGTACGTAGTCAGTCTCATAATGACCTTCCCTTACCATGCTTCTAAAACTCATCTAATTTCACTTCTGTGTACATGATTTAAGAGAACATGTGGTACCTACCTACTAGGTGCTACTAGGTAGGTACTAGGTACCACATGCTCCCTTAAATCAGACCATCATGTACACAGAAGTGAAATTAGATGAGTTTTAGAAACACTGTAAAGGAAAATCATTATGAGACCGACTGTACATGCCGATTGTGCACATGTACGATTAAGTTACAAAATCTCTACAAAATAACGAAATAACATGCTCCCTTGATGCGGCTAACATGCTGACCTTGATTTACAGAAAGCTTTGGATAGTTTGCTTAGAAATTCTCTTGAAAAAATACACCGCATTGTGAAAGGTGTTTCTACAACACGATAGTTATGTTTCAATAAGAGGCATCAGATGACAATATTAACTTTTTACTTAATAAGAATAACGATGAGGTTGAATTGCATCTAAGAAACAAATGATTATAATTGGCGTCCCACAGGATTCAATTTTAGGTCTTTTATTTATTCTCTATATTAATGACATCAGCAATACAAAATACCTTTTACTTATTTGGTGATGATATACGGCAATTTGTATTCAATCTAGGAATGATGAAGAGCTCCAAATAAAGATTAATTAATTAATTCCCCAAAAATAACTCTCCTGTTTTAGGGCTTCGCTCCAGAAATTCCCATATATTTCGGAAACTATGCTAGTTAGAAACAAATGGAAAAAAGCAAACGCCAGCCAGTGAAATTTGTAATCGACAGGGTGTCCTCAAATTTGATCTCAGGTCAATATTTGAGGCTCCAGAGGTCAACAAAGAGAAAAATGTTGTTTTTCTGCAAAATCGTTTTTCGCTATTAACTTTTTACTTAATAAAAATAACGAAAAACAGTTTACGCCATTGTGTTTATCTCATCAAGGCGCTTTGAATGATATACATGGTGACCTTAAGTCAACTAAAAAAAATGACCAGGTCAAGGTCAAGTGGTGACCCAAGTAGGGCATGTTGCATATGGGAAGACGTGTCTCGACGAGACAAACACATTGCTGTCAGTTTTACTACTGTCTTCATTGTGTCGGGAGTTATTGACAACAAAGTGATGGTGACCTCGCATGACCTCAAATGACCCCATAGGGGTCACTGAACAAAACTTACATTTGGATCATCAAGAATATCCTATAATAACATGATCCAGAAGTAATTGGACTAATAACATGCATATCCATGCATGTGGGGAGGTTATTATCTTGGGGAGGTTACGAAATTGACTTGACCTTATGTCACCGATATCAAAATTCCGAGATATACGAATTGTAGGTACTTATGCCCTCATGCAGGGTCCTAGGATTGCTTTGAAGCCAGGGTGCGGACGTCACTGCGGAGTGGAAGATTTGGACTAAAATATCCATAAAGAGTGGAAAATTCAGCCTAAAAAAGACCATATGATATCTTTGGTTTGCCAAAACTCACCCATCAGAATCAATCAGCTGTTACAAAAGACAATATTTTCATAAACTGTTTGTATCCACAGGTTAATATAAGCATTAGTAATATCAGTGTTAGGGTTATAGTTATCCAATGCATCTTGATTTAGGGAGCGGACAATTCACAGTAAGACTGGGCGAAAAGAGTGGGAAAATATTACCCATAGGGTGTCATTTTCCACCCAAAGTTTGCAATCCTAGGACACTGCCCTCATGACATCCTGTAAGTTTCAAACTGATCGGTGAGAAACTCTGGCTTTGGCACAACTGCAAACGGTTTTGGAGGTGGAGTCACTTGACCTGGTCTGGTGACCTGACCTGAGATGACCCCAGCTTATTTTTTTCAAAGTGTGCGCAATGGATGTCCTAACAGGTGTGTCAAAACTCGGCGGTGCTGCGCGCCGCCGTTTTTTCGCTATCTGCAAGAAACCTGAGCGCGAGGGGGGGGGGGGGAATGAATCAACCCCCTGCAGTGGACGGGTTAAGTGATACACCAATCACGAGAAAAACATGCATTAAATAAGGAGTTCTTGTACATGAAAATCGAAAATGGATATATATATATATATATATATATATATATATATATATATATATATATATATATATATATACATATACATATACATATACATATACATATACATATACATATACATATACCTACACGTACACGTACACGTACACGTACACGTACACGTACACGTACACGTACACGTACACGTACACGTACACGTACACGTACACGTACACGTACACGTACACGTACACGTACACGTACACGTACACGTACACGTACACGTACACGTACACGTACACGTACACGTACACGTACACGTACACGTACACGTACACGTACACGTACACGTACACGTACACGTACACGTACACGTACACGTACACGTACACGTACACGTACACGTACACGTACACGTACACGTACACGTACACGTACACGTACACGTACACGTACACGTACACGTACACGTACACGTACACGTACACGTACACGTACACGTACACGTACACGTACACGTACACGTACACGTACACGTACACGTACACGTACACGTACACGTACACGTACACGTACACGTACACGTACACGTACACGTACACGTACACGTACACGTACACGTACACGTACACGTACACGTACACGTACACGTACACGTACACGTACACGTACACGTACACGTACACGTACACGTACACGTACACGTACACGTACACGTACACGTACACGTACACGTACACGTACACATACACATACACATACACATACACATATATATATATATATATAATATATATATATATATATATATATATATATATATATATATATATATATATATATATATATATATATATATATATATATATATATATATATATATATATATATATATATATATATATATATATATATATATATATATATATATATATATATATATATATATATATATATATATATATATATATATATATATATATATATATATATATATATATATATATATATATATATATATATATATATATATATATATATATATATATATATATATATATATATATATATATATATATATATATATATATATATATATATATATATATATATATATATATATATATATATATATATATATATATATATATATATATATATATATATATATATATATATATATATATATATATATATATATATATATATATATATATATATATATATATATATATATATATATATATATATATATATATATATATATATATATATATATATATATATATATATATATATATATATATATATATATATATATATATATATATATATATATATATATATATATATATATATATATATATATATATATATATATATATATATATATATATATATATATATATATATAGTGTAATGTGTGATAAGCCGTTATCGGCATATCCAAGGTTTATTTATCTTCATAGCAACTTTTATTGCAGTACAATGCATTAATTCCGTCCCATCTAAATTATTGTGCAGTGATCTGGATTCTGGGGTAGGAATTATGAAACTAACATTAAAAAGCTTTTGATAGTGCAGAAACGGGCGATTTGTCAGCCAATGTAGGTCAGTGGGAGAGCGCTGGGCTTATGACCTTTCCTGGTAGTGGCAGCCCGAGTTCGAGTCGCTTCGACGCTCGCTATTAGCGTACCTGACTGGGATGGCCTCGTTCGCTCGCAATCAAGGTCAGGTGACGTCAGTGAGCGGGGTGAACCGTGTCTAGTTATGTCGGGCACGTAAAGCTTTCGCTTATAAATTCAGCCGGCTACGAGGAAGTGCGCGATCGGATGGTAGGGGTCAGGGCCTGTCCAACACACTATGCTTAGCGCGGGGCCTGACCTCGGAAACCCATCCATTGAAAAGGTTCAGACAATTATTGATTATAAAAAAAATATATTAAAAAACTTGCACCCTCGTTTTTTAAACAGGTTAACCCTCGCCCGACGGGGGGGTCCTAAAACGACCCCCCTGAGGTTTTTCTTCCATAACTTTTTAGACATGCGGCACATCTTGCTGAAATTTTCAGTAGCTAAGTATACAACAATTATACGTATGCTGTAAAAATTTCATTTACATTTTTTAAAGAAATTTGGGAAATAATGATGTTTTGATGACTTCATGTACCAGCATGCAAACGATAAATGTTTGAAAAATCGTAGAGAACAGAGTTTAAATCAAATTGCAAACGCAGTTAAGCAAGGATATAAAATGTACTTTTCTTTAAAATGGCTATCTCGGATTTTCGAAATTTTGGGGTTTTCACCCTCAAAAGGAATAAAAACTGACTTTTTTCGGGAAAAATCACCGAAAAATAATTTTTTAAAGATGTTAAAAAACCGGAATATATGTGAGGGAACTGAGTATGGACAATACTCAAACTAACTTTAAAAGAAATATCTCTATTTTTGACTCCCTAAGTGATGGCTCCCTAAGTGTATGAAATTCATGGTCATTTTTTAAAATAACTTTTTTGCCTTTTTTGACCAGATACGAATCAATAATTACCTTTTCTGTATTTCTGAGACAAAACTGGTATAGGAACATGCCTTTTTATTTACATTGATCAATTTCTCATTTTGAGGTTTGAGCAAAATCGCTGTTCTGGACGTGGTCGACCGAGGTCATTCACTTGACCTAGGTCATTCGTTAACCCGAAACCTAAAAATTGCATACCGTTAGATTCCAAACATGACAGGCAACATGTTAGTTCTTACTGCGTTGCTCTATGTTGCTTGGTTTGGAAGTTAACAGGGGGGTCTTTTTAGGAGCGTAGGGCGAAGGTGAAAAAAGCTCCCGTAGGGCGAGGGTTAATTAGGTTCCCAGAAACAGTAAAGGAAGAGCGCATCGTGATTTTACTAGCACACATATATAACTTACCTAATCCAATAGGTATCAAGTATGTTTACTGTTTAGATATTGTGGATCTGCAAACAAAAGATCAAACAATATTTTCTGGTTCCTTTTGCATCCACCAATTATAGGTTATTTACGTTGTGCAGTGCTCCAAAAATATGGAACATAATCATTTGTGCATTGTTTAGGGATTTTAATGAAGCTACAAAGAATAAGCGAACATTAAAGAAAGTTGAATACTCGTACATTGTCAAAGCCTTGTACTCTCTCAGACGTTACTAGCATACACTGAAAAACAATGACAATGAACAAACAATGAGAACTTTGACTGATCTTCCTTCGAGAGTCTCACCTGCGCTCGACTGTCAGACCGCCTCTACCACCACATAACCCTCTAAAAAGGTCAGCAGAGGACCCTCCACAGATCGGCAGGAGCCTCTAAAGGCCGGCAGGAGCCTCTAAAGGCCGGCAGATGGCCATCTGCAGATCGGCAGGGCCCTCTAAATGCCGACAGGGCTCTAAAGGCCGATAGGGCCCTCTAAAGACCGACAGGGCCCTCTAAAGACCGACAGGGCCCTCTAAAGACCGACAGGGCCCTCTACAGATTGGTTGGGACACTACAGATCGACAGGGCCCCTAAATATTGGAAGAGGGCCCTCTACAGATCGGCAGGGCCCTTTACAGGTCGGCAGGGCTTTCTAAATGCCGGCATAGGCCCTCTGCAGATTGGCAGGGCGATCTACAGATCGGCCGGGCCCTCTAAATGCCGGCAGAGGGCCCTTTCCAGATCGACAATGCCCTCTAAACTGGCAGGGCTTTCCAAATGCCGGCAGGGGCTCTCTGCAGATTGGCAGGGCCCTTTAAAAGCTGGTAGAGGGGCCCATCTACACTGGCTGGGGTCCTTTTCTACGTATTTACATATACATGCCTTTAACAGACGAGCAAGTTATGCTATTTATTCCTGTTACGATTTTTTTAGGTTTGTGGGCGTTCTTTTATGCGACATAAGGCGTTTTGCGGGCGCCTGACACCATCCAAAACACTGGGGCCTTCGGTCCCAGGGGTCCTCGCTCGGTCGCCAGAGGGGCCCGCCTGCCCCCCTGGCTACACCCTTGTCTAGGCTACTTGAATTTAATTGCAAACAGTTATTCACAGTTTCCTGGCATTGGCATATGCCAGACCTTTTTATCTCGTGGATTAATAATCATACTCAACTCTCACACGCAAACATACGAAAATGCATGACATGCCACGCTAAAAGTTGATAAATTTGGCTTGAAATACCCCAATGGTTATTTTATGTTGGCTAATGCGCAACGAATGTTCTTAAGAACTTACGTATGCAACCTCGTACCACTCTTATAAGCAGCACTCTGCCGGCTTGTTGAGCAAAACGCTGCACAGCACTGCTTGCCCATCTTGTCATCAGAATAGTCAGAATAGACCTTATCAGTTATCAGAATAGTCGAACTTGGCGGCAAGAGTTGTATTCAATTATATGATCTGGAAACGAGAAAGAACGATATTAAACTGAAAGTCCTATCAATAATGGCTGCATTAGCTATGAAATGTAAAGGGACATTCACTGATCAAAATTGATTCATAACCAACGATTAGTGCATGGCCGAATACTTTTCCCATTGACCACGTGCTTAATTTTAGCCGTGTAATAACTGGAGTGTTAATACACTCCCGGAAGTGATAATACACTGCTGAACCTCAGGTCAATGACCCTGCATTGAACTTTATACAAATATGTACTTGCAAAGCAGTTTACAGTATTCGGCCATGCACTAAATCGCGTTATGCACTTGTGGCATTACAGATTCAGTTTATGAACTCGCCTTCGGCTCGTTCATAAACTGAATCGTTAATGACACTCGTGCATACAACCAGTAAAACGCCTTTTTGGGCCATGGCCGACGGGCGCGCACCGGTAAAGCTAAAACAGCTTTGAAATATGAAACGGTACGGGAGCACACGTGGTAGTAACACATAATCCTTTTAATCCCTATACAAATTGCCAGGCCTCCATGCCATGCGGCATGCATGCCAAAATAAAAATAAGTTTTATTAAATTGTACATGATCTCCTTTCTCGAATCCGCTAAAAGGGAGCACGTCCTGAGCAACTGCATGCTTTAGCGTATACAAAACGAATGCTGAGATAAATCAAGCCATTTTTGATCAATAATTATTTGTGTTCATGTCGACGTCTGCGGGTGCCACGCGCTGTGGTACCACCCCTATCAGAACGCACCATAACACAATCAAAATTGATTTGATGGTCCTATCCAATGGTGAAAACCCGATCTCAATCGGAGCAGTGGTTGCAAAGTTATTAGCTTCCAAACAGCGTCTGTATGGCCGGGTTGGGCCGGGTCAAATGTAAATGTGTCTAGTAAGTTGACGAGAAACCTCACGGGCGCTTCGCGCCCGCTCGGTAACTAGAATGTTGTACTATTTGGGAATGACCTGCATATTTTAGTTAGGACAACATTATATCTTGAAATTATCTATGGGATTCAGACAACGCCAAGCTACGGCTTTAATTGGACAATCAATCACGTCAATGCACTTACAATGCTAAAGGAGTACTCGTTGCGATTACGATTTCAGAGATAAATACGCGATTGTTGATAAATACGCGATACTGAGATCGACGCGGCCGGAACATGAAGCAGAATATCTTCCGCGATTCGCTTCTGTTGCAGGAACAGGTTCCACCATGTGCATCGGAAAAATATAATGTAGGGTATCACCAAGCACTTCAACTGGACGAAGGAATTTCCTTACTTCTTAGAGCTAGGGCTCCAGGATATTACCAAGCTCAGAGCATATGTCTAAATAAATACTTCCATTGAAATGCATGGATATGCGACTCTGACGTCAGTTATTCTTTGTTTGAACGTATAACTCTGCTTGAACGTCGCGCGATATGTTTGGACACACAAATGCACGACACTGACACTAGGAAACTCGTACACTTGCGTCGTGTTTACATAATACATACCAGTAAGACGCCGAAGTTGGCGATGAACGAGCGAGCGCGAAGAAAATGTATGGTGAATTTCAACTCCATCGGGCAAGTAGTTTCTGCGATACAAAAAGGGTGCGCACATGCGCACGTGCAGAAGCACCCCACCCCCGACTTGTGGGAAAGTGGCGGCTGAGAGGTCCCTAACCACACACCAAATTTGAACACAATTAGCTCAGCCACTCCTGCGATATAGAATAGGGATGCGCACGTGCAGAGACACCCCATCCCTGACTTGAAGGAAAGCGGCGGCTGAGGGGTCCCTAACCACACACCAAATTTAAACACAATCGGCGCTGCCGTTGCGGAGTTATTGCGAGGAAACACCTTCCAACACCCCTCACCCGGTACGCGCCACGCGCAGTGGTAGTCACCCACGGAGTCGGCACTGGTCTCAAACGGGGTAGGTCGGATGGGGCTGCTCAGCAAAGCAGCCCGCTTGTCAATCGGACGTGCGGTTGCAGATATATTAGCTTGTCAAAAGCGTCGCCACGGGCCGGGTCGGGTCGGGTCGGGCCGCTCATATTCAGTTTGTTTTCCCCCATATACTACGGAAAGACGAGCGAGCGCTTCGCGCTCGCTTGTAATTAGGAAGTTTGCTGACGCAGGGTCGTCAGAAACGTAACTGAGAAATAAGCCAGCACAAGATAAGAACCGACCGCCAGTCAAGGAATTGGCAGATTCCAGCTTTGATGACGTCACCAAAGCGTGAAGTTTTCTTTGTTTCCCTTCATCAATTGTAACGCTATGGGAGGTTCAGTGATATTGAGCAAACTGCAAACTCGATTGAGCGATGAGCTAGCGGCGATAAAGACAAAAGTAAGCAAACCATACGAAAGCCACATCCATTGTCTTTTGATACCAGGGTCTACTTTGCCTGTGGCTTGTATTGAAACATGTTAAATATGGTCTTATAAGAAAGGAAGTTTTCCTTGCACGCGCACTGGCGCTGCAGCTGACCCCCCCCCCCCCCCGATGCTTTTCATGAATAGCGGAAAAATGGCCGCGCGCAGCGCCACCAAATTTGGCACAGCTGTTTGGGCATCAATTACCCGCATGACGTGGAATTATTTACCTCGGGTCATCTCAGGTCAGGTCACCAGGTTAAGTCAAGTGACCCCACCTCCAAACATGTTTGCGGGTCGTGCCACAGCCAAAGTGATTGACCGAACAGTTCGAAACTCACAGGATGTTATCAAGTCGTAAGTACTTACAACTTGTGTATCTTAAATTGTTCATATCGGTAACCTAAGGTCAGGTCGATTTCGTGACCTACCTCTCCATTATAAGTCGATGGGGAAAAATGAAAACACGTATACATCCATAAGAAATGGCTAAATTTGACCAGTTTTCACCATTCCACCACTCTTGTGTCAACTAAAAAACCCATACCACATTAATGTTCTTTGACCTCTACGAGGTCAACTCAGGTGACCACAGGTCACGTATGGTTTTCCCTCAATAACTCTTTACCAATTCAAGGTAGAGCAACGAGGTTTTCACCATTGTATTTGGCTTGTCGAGACAAATCAATTCATGTAAAAGTTGACCTTGACCTGACCTCAGGCAAGGCCAATTTTTGGATGACCTAACTAGGTCACCAAATATATTGTTTGATGCGTCTCGACGAGACAAACACATTGGTTAAATCGGTTGTATTATATCATGCTTCTGTGAAAAGTTATTCCTAAACAAACAATTCGGTGATTTTTACAATGTTTCAAATTCAATACATGACGTCATTTGAAGAAAAAAGCCGCCTCGGTGATTTTGATACCTAATTTACCACAATTGCAATTAACAACGATTTACCTGGGGTGTGTTTGGCCAGACATATGTTAACACATTACATAAGAATAAGAATATACACATACCAAAAGTGATTCATAACATGACGTCACTTGAATACAAAATCCACAATCATTTTATAATTTAATTACTGCATGTCTCATCAGGGCCAAGTATGCCGATGAAGCGCTGCTACCATATGACCGTACCCGTTTGTCTAGTTATCCTGATAAGAACCGTGTTGGCGGTGTACGATGATTGGACTGCTGACATGAATCCTCGGGGTCTCCACGCTGACGCAAACGGGGGAACCTAACACCCAGGAGGGAAACCCAGGAGCTTCTCATGAAGGAGGGTATCCCATTCGTCCCCAATGAACGAACCCCCTTGATGTCCCCAACTACGTCCTATGGAGGACGTATGGGCTTTGTTGATGGCCAAGACATACGCAGCAGGTTGGAAGGCAACTTTCGAGGAGCAACTCAAGAGGAGAATCCATCAGCGCATCAAGACGCTGAACTCCGAAGTTTTGCAAAACATGATGAAGAGGGTGCCGCAGCGCGTGCGACACGCTGCACGTGCAGGAGCCCTGCGCTGTGTGCACTGAGTGGATATGTGGAGAGTGGGTGTTAATCTTCAGGATCTGCCGGTCTCATGATTGCACGAACAATTTACGATTTACTATCTACGAACATTTAAATTTGTGCCAAAATTTAGTACTCACCCGTTACTAATCCTGATCGCCATGTTGCCAGAACTGGGGTTGTAAGATAGATCTTAGGTCGATGATAAGCAACCTTAGGAACAATAGTATGAATAGCCTTTTGACGTAGTAACGAAATGAAAACACCCTCAATCATTACACTACCGGGTCTCTCAAACATACCAATGCCTTTTCATTCAATTTCCTTTCTCTATGAGACGTGTCCATATGCATCTTTGTGTATTTCTCATTCTAACTCGTCAGCACTGCCTTTGACCATGACATTGTATCTAAAATCCACTATCAGTATTTTACATATGTCAACCACTAAACAACCATTTACAAAAGTAAAAAGTAGTGTAAATAATCTGGCAAAAATACAATAATGGTTTCAATGATTCCTGGATAAAAAAATACATTAATGGTTTCAATGATTCCTGGATAAAAATGTATTAACTTGAATCTTTTTTTAAAGATGCATGATGATGAAAAATCAGCATCAGCATCAGCATCAGCATCAGCATCAGCATCAGCATCAGCATCAGCATCAGCATCAGCATCAGCATCAGCATCAGCATCAGCATCAGCATCAGCATCAGCATCAGCATCAGCATCAGCATCAGCATCAGCATCAGCATCAGCATCAGCATCAGCATCAGCATCAGCATCAGCATCAGCATCAGCATCAGCATCAGCATCAGCATCAGCATCAGCATCAGCATCAGCATCAGCATCAGCATCAGCATCAGCATCAGCATCAGCATCAGCATCAGCATCAGCATCAGCATCAGCATCAGCATCAGCATCAGCATCAGCATCAGCATCAGCATCAGCATCAGCATCAGCATCAGCATCAGCATCAGCATCAGCATCAGCATCAGCATCAGCATCAGCATCAGCATCAGCATCAGCATCAGCATCAGCATCAGCATCAGCATCAGCATCAGCATCAGCATCAGCATCAGCATCAGCATCAGCATCAGCATCAGCATCAGCATCAGCATCAGCATCAGCATCAGCATCAGCATCAGCATCAGCATCAGCATCAGCATCAGCATCAGCATCAGCATCAGCATCAGCATCAGCATCAGCATCAGCATCAGCATCAGCATCAGCATCAGCATCAGCATCAGCATCAGCATCAGCATCAGCATCAGCATCAGCATCAGCATCAGCATCAGCATCAGCATCAGCATCAGCATCAGCATCAGCATCAGCATCAGCATCAGCATCAGCATCAGCATCAGCATCAGCATCAGCATCAGCATCAGCATCAGCATCAGCATCAGCATCAGCATCAGCATCAGCATCAGCATCAGCATCAGCATCAGCATCAGCATCAGCATCAGCATCAGCATCAGCATCAGCATCAGCATCAGCATCAGCATCAGCATCAGCATCAGCATCAGCATCAGCATCAGCATCAGCATCAGCATCAGCATCAGCATCAGCATCAGCATCAGCATCAGCATCAGCATCAGCATCAGCATCAGCATCAGCATCAGCATCAGCATCAGCATCAGCATCAGCATCAGCATCAGCATCAGCATCAGCATCAGCATCAGCATCAGCATCAGCATCAGCATCAGCATCAGCATCAGCATCAGCATCAGCATCAGCATCAGCATCAGCATCAGCATCAGCATCAGCATCAGCATCAGCATCAGCATCAGCATCAGCATCAGCATCAGCATCAGCATCAGCATCAGCATCAGCATCAGCATCAGCATCAGCATCAGCATCAGCATCAGCATCAGCAGCATCAGCATCAGCATCAGCATCAGCATCAGCATCAGCATCAGCATCAGCATCAGCATCAGCATCAGCATCAGCATCAGCATCAGCATCAGCATCAGCATCAGCATCAGCATCAGCATCAGCATCAGCATCAGCATCAGCATCAGCATCAGCATCAGCATCAGCATCAGCATCAGCATCAGCATCAGCATCAGCATCAGCATCAGCATCAGCATCAGCATCAGCATCAGCATCAGCATCAGCATCAGCATCAGCATCAGCATCAGCATCAGCATCAGCATCAGCATCAGCATCAGCATCAGCATCAGCATCAGCATCAGCATCATCAGCATCAGCATCAGCATCAGCATCAGCATCAGCATCAGCATCAGCATCAGCATCAGCATCAGCATCAGCATCAGCATCAGCATCAGCATCAGCATCAGCATCAGCATCAGCATCAGCATCAGCATCAGCATCAGCATCAGCATCAGCATCAGCATCAGCATCAGCATCAGCATCAGCATCAGCATCAGCATCAGCATCAGCATCAGCATCAGCATCAGCATCAGCATCAGCATCAGCATCAGCATCAGCATCAGCATCAGCATCAGCATCAGCATCAGCATCAGCATCAGCATCAGCATCAGCATCAGCATCAGCATCAGCATCAGCATCAGCATCAGCATCAGCATCAGCATCAGCATCAGCATCAGCATCAGCATCAGCATCAGCATCAGCATCAGCATCAGCATCAGCATCAGCATCAGCATCAGCATCAGCATCAGCATCAGCATCAGCATCAGCATCAGCATCAGCATCAGCATCAGCATCAGCATCAGCATCAGCATCAGCATCAGCATCAGCATCAGCATCAGCATCAGCATCAGCATCAGCATCAGCATCAGCATCAGCATCAGCATCAGCATCAGCATCAGCATCAGCATCAGCATCAGCATCAGCATCAGCATCAGCATCAGCATCAGCATCAGCATCAGCATCAGCATCAGCATCAGCATCAGCATCAGCATCAGCATCAGCATCAGCATCAGCATCAGCATCAGCATCAGCATCAGCATCAGCATCAGCATCAGCATCAGCATCAGCATCAGCATCAGCATCAGCATCAGCATCAGCATCAGCATCAGCATCAGCATCAGCATCAGCATCAGCATCAGCATCAGCATCAGCATCAGCATCAGCATCAGCATCAGCATCAGCATCAGCATCAGCATCAGCATCAGCATCAGCATCAGCATCAGCATCAGCATCAGCATCAGCATCAGCATCAGCATCAGCATCAGCATCAGCATCAGCATCAGCATCAGCATCAGCATCAGCATCAGCATCAGCATCAGCATCAGCATCAGCATCAGCATCAGCATCAGCATCAGCATCAGCATCAGCATCAGCATCAGCATCAGCATCAGCATCAGCATCAGCATCAGCATCAGCATCAGCATCAGCATCAGCATCAGCATCAGCATCAGCATCAGCATCAGCATCAGCATCAGCATCAGCATCAGCATCAGCATCAGCATCAGCATCAGCATCAGCATCAGCATCAGCATCAGCATCAGCATCAGCATCAGCATCAGCATCAGCATCAGCATCAGCATCAGCATCAGCATCAGCATCAGCATCAGCATCAGCATCAGCATCAGCATCAGCATCAGCATCAGCATCAGCATCAGCATCAGCATCAGCATCAGCATCAGCATCAGCATCAGCATCAGCATCAGCATCAGCATCAGCATCAGCATCAGCATCAGCATCAGCATCAGCATCAGCATCAGCATCAGCATCAGCATCAGCATCAGCATCAGCATCAGCATCAGCATCAGCATCAGCATCAGCATCAGCATCAGCATCAGCATCAGCATCAGCATCAGCATCAGCATCAGCATCAGCATCAGCATCAGCATCAGCATCAGCATCAGCATCAGCATCAGCATCAGCATCAGCATCAGCATCAGCATCAGCATCAGCATCAGCATCAGCATCAGCATCAGCATCAGCATCAGCATCAGCATCAGCATCAGCATCAGCATCAGCATCAGCATCAGCATCAGCATCAGCATCAGCATCAGCATCAGCATCAGCATCAGCATCAGCATCAGCATCAGCATCAGCATCAGCATCAGCATCAGCATCAGCATCAGCATCAGCATCAGCATCAGCATCAGCATCAGCATCAGCATCAGCATCAGCATCAGCATCAGCATCAGCATCAGCATCAGCATCAGCATCAGCATCAGCATCAGCATCAGCATCAGCATCAGCATCAGCATCAGCATCAGCATCAGCATCAGCATCAGCATCAGCATCAGCATCAGCATCAGCATCAGCATCAGCATCAGCAGCAGCAGCAGCAGCAGCAGCAGCAGCAGCAGCAGCAGCAGCAGCAGCAGCAGCAGCAGCAGCAGCAGCAGCAGCAGCAGCAGCAGCAGCAGCAGCAGCAGCAGCAGCAGCAGCAGCAGCAGCAGCAGCAGCAGCAGCAGCAGCAGCAGCAGCAGCAGCAGCAGCAGCAGCAGCAGCAGCAGCAGCAGCAGCAGCAGCAGCAGCAGCAGCAGCAGCAGCAGCAGCAGCAGCAGCAGCAGCAGCAGCAGCAGCAGCAGCAGCAGCAGCAGCAGCAGCAGCAGCAGCAGCAGCAGCAGCAGCAGCAGCAGCAGCAGCAGCAGCAGCAGCAGCAGCAGCAGCAGCAGCAGCAGCAGCAGCAGCAGCAGCAGCAGCAGCAGCAGCAGCAGCAGCAGCAGCAGCAGCAGCAGCAGCAGCAGCAGCAGCAGCAGCAGCAGCAGCAGCAGCAGCAGCAGCAGCAGCAGCAGCAGCAGCAGCAGCAGCAGCAGCAGCAGCAGCAGCAGCAGCAGCAGCAGCAGCAGCAGCAGCAGCAGCAGCAGCAGCAGCAGCAGCAGCAGCAGCAGCAGCAGCAGCAGCAGCAGCAGCAGCAGCAGCAGCAGCAGCAGCAGCAGCAGCAGCAGCAGCAGCAGCAGCAGCAGCAGCAGCAGCAGCAGCAGCAGCAGCAGCAGCAGCAGCAGCAGCAGCAGCAGCAGCAGCAGCAGCAGCAGCAGCAGCAGCAGCAGCAGCAGCAGCAGCAGCAGCAGCAGCAGCAGCAGCAGCAGCAGCAGCAGCAGCAGCAGCAGCAGCAGCAGCAGCAGCAGCAGCAGCAGCAGCAGCAGCAGCAGCAGCAGCAGCAGCAGCAGCAGCAGCAGCAGCAGCAGCAGCAGCAGCAGCAGCAGCAGCAGCAGCAGCAGCAGCAGCAGCAGCAGCAGCAGCAGCAGCAGCAGCAGCAGCAGCAGCAGCAGCAGCAGCAGCAGCAGCAGCAGCAGCAGCAGCAGCAGCAGCAGCAGCAGCAGCAGCAGCAGCAGCAGCAGCAGCAGCAGCAGCAGCAGCAGCAGCAGCAGCAGCAGCAGCAGCAGCAGCAGCAGCAGCAGCAGCAGCAGCAGCAGCAGCAGCAGCAGCAGCAGCAGCAGCAGCAGCAGCAGCAGCAGCAGCAGCAGCAGCAGCAGCAGCAGCAGCAGCAGCA
>JAXIVJ010017672.1:0-2500 GCA_036785665.1 Chirona hameri | reverse complement strand
CACTTCTACTCAAAATGGAAAAGGAAAAAAGGAAGAAAAACATGCAAGTTGTTGGGAGGGAGACCAATACTGGCTTTCTGGGTTTTTGCCCAATGTCTCCTCATACTATTTCACAATATCTGGTAACTAATACCAGTGTATTGAGCCAAAATTTTAGTAGACACTGTATTTCAGATAAATACCAAACATGTTGAAAGAAGGAAAACAAATGAAACTATGATAGGTCAACTGAAAATGACATCAAGAGTTACGTCTGTCTCATGGTTTTTGTTGTTGTTGAAAAATAAGTGTTCATGAAAAATTATGTCAACATTGGAGTTGTTAAATAAATGCAATTTGTAAGATGGCAAATAACTCTCAATACATTGGGTTTTCAAAAAACTACTGTCATTTCTAACTTCATGAGCATATGAAGTTTGAAAAAAAACAAATCTTGCAAAAATTTCAGGCATTCCCTAAACATTAAACCTATATGCATATAAATCATACAGGTACAATCCGATAAACGCGTTTCGACACTAAGTCTTCGTCAGTATCGGTTTCCTAAAATAACACAAATATTACAAGATATACACCAAGGAACGCATCGCAATTTTATCCTCTTGATTTCTCATTAAAATAATCATGCGACACATTTCATACAGTACCGCCTTGGACAAATCGTCTAGAAAAATAATACGTATACAAATATAGATGACATCCTAACGAACCGCTTTCTTATCTAATACCGAATGCGGCCGCTGATTTTGCCCATTTCATAGACCCAACCCTAATATTAATAGTTTCGTTAATGGCAATTATGCTGCTTCGGTGGCTTTTCTATTTTTTATATGTTTGCAGTAGGCACAAATCCCGGCTACATCCCAATTTGGCAAATGGTTGGTTTTCTCTGCATAGACTACAAACTCGGTGTTGCATGTAGTTTCGAATGTCCCTTCTATGTTCTTTAAATCTTGTTTCAATACCCCTCCGTTTCACCTATATATGCTTTATTACAAGCCCCGCATGGTACTTTATTAACGACACTTGTCTTTTCTTGTTGTTGTTTTTTTGCCAACATATCACCCACCTTTTTTCCCAGACGTAAATGCTACTTTAAAGCAGGGGGTGCGGGTTTGAGGCGTCAAAAGAAAGTCGTGCCAGCTGATGTTTTGTCCTCCGATTAAGGAGATACCGAATAGCAGAGTTAACAGGAACCTCAATGTATAAGTGCATTGCCGCCTCATCCAATTACAACAGCGTCTGCTGCGGGTTTGGTTAATTCTACCGACAGCAAGTTAAGAGGAACCTCAATGTATAAGTACATTGCCGCCTCATCTAATTGCAATAGCGTCAGCTGCGCCGATTTGGTCGCATGTGGTTAACAGGAATCTTAATGTATAAGGGCATTGCCGCCTCATCTAATAACCGCAAACACGAATTTCTTATTGGATGCTTATGAAAATGTCCAATTGTTTGAAACGTTTTATAATTAAATTAATTACCAAAGGTATATAATGCTTAAGCAAAATATGTCTGGTTTAGGAGAGATTTTTTACTTAGTTGTCAAACCATGCACCCATTCATTGCCCCTGTGTTGAAGCGGCAAACCCGCGCTACCTAGTTATTAAGTTACCTTGACTTTAAAGCCCGTTGTTTCGAGCTGGCTAGCAATAGTTTCGGCTGACCTCGAAATCGGTATCGTTAAAGGGACTATCCCACCACCTTCAAGGGACTGTCCCACCTTTGTGAAAGTTGTCGAATCACACTTAATTGTATGTATACATGTTAGGCGAGGTCAGCTGAACATGTTCGTGAACTTTTTTCGAGAAAAAAAATGCTGATCTTGGAAGATATTCAACTTTTAGATTTAATAACAGGGAAATCCTTTGTGCTGCCAAATGTATGGCACAACTTTTTGTCGACATCTATTGCGCAGAAAAAGCGAACCACCCGGTGTCTAGCTTGGCTTAGATTGTGAACCACCCGGGGATCGAGAAATGAAAGACAAAAAATATTCCAAGGCTGACATTAAAACAAGTCGACTATCATTACCAGTTGGGTAAAGAGACGACGCTGTCGGTTTAGAGTCCCTATTCAAATACACATGGGCCTAATTTTTTACAGAGTCAAAATCAAACAAGAATATTTTTTTGATTAGATCATTGTGGTTGTTTTAACTGCTACCATACTTAATTTAAATGGCAAGCATCAAAATGGCTATCTCAACTCAAATATAATGTTAAGGTGGGATAGTTCCTTTAACATTATATTTGAGTTGAGATAGCCATTTTGATGGCTTGGCATTGCAATTAAGTATGGTAGCAGTTAAAACAACCACAATGATATAATCAAAAAGATATTAGAGTTTTATTTTGACATCTGTAAAAATAAGGCCCATGTGTATTGGAATAGGGCCTCTAAACCGACAACGTCGTCTCTCTTACCCAACTGGTAATGATAGTCGACTTGTTTTAAGGTCAGCCTGGGAATATTTTCGTCTTTCATTTCTCGATCCCCG
>JAXIVJ010017671.1:0-25477 GCA_036785665.1 Chirona hameri | reverse complement strand
AAGTCATTCAGGGCAGCCCCTGCCTCGTCCAGAGTGATATACTCATTCTACCTCAATTGAAGGAATAACATCACTGAAACTATTGTTCTTCTTGTCTTCCATGAGTGACACTGAGTGGCGTGCGCATAAATCTCCGATTTGGCGCGATTTGGCGTGCGCATAAAAAGGGTCGGCTTCAGGGCCATTACTCGGCCCTTTGGCGTCGGCCTGATGGGACCACCTTCAATCTGAGCGGTCCTCGGTCGGCTTGAGAGGGCCTCAATCGGCATGAAGGAGAACTTGGTCGGCTTAAGCGGGTCCCATGTCGGCCCTCGTTGGGCATCAGGGGCCCTTAGATAGTTTAGAGCCCCTTCAGATATTTATAGGCCTGACAGATCCCTTGCCATGCCTGGGCTAACCCTAGGCTGGACTGAGAGGGCGATTGTCGAGGCCTGATAGGCCCGCACCTCCGGTCGTCACTGGCCGGAGGGGAGCCGTCACTGGCCGGAAGGGTGACGTCATTGGCTGGAGGGGTGCAATCACTGGGCGGAGGGGTGCCGTTATTTGCCGGTGAGGCACCGTCACTAGCCGGAGGGGGCGCCGTCACTGGCCAGGAGAGAGGCACCGTCACGGCCCGGAGGGGCGCCGTCACTGGCCGAAGGGCCGTCGTCACTGCCACAGGGGTGCCGTCACTGGTCGCAAGAGTGCCGTCACTGGCCGGAGGAGTGCCATCACTGGCCAGATGGGCACCGTCACTAGTCGAAGGAGCGCTGTCACTGGTCAGAGGGGCGCCGTCATTAGCAGGAGGGGCGCCGACACTAGCCAGAGGGGCGCCGTCACCGGCCAGAGGGGCGCCGTCACTGGCCAGAGGGGCGCCGGCACTACCAAGAGGGGCGCCGTCACCGGCCAGAGGAGCGCCGTCAGACGAGGCCCTTCCGCGCCTTCGGCGCAGGGGGGGGGGGGGGGGGGGAGGGGCGCCCCCCGCCGCCCCCTGTATCCACCCCTGACTCATGGATACGACTCTGAACGATGCAGACTCATACAAGTGTGGCCTGATATCCGATATATGTTGACGTGTATGCTGCCTGGGGGCGCCACCCAAATATAATCTTCACCTTGACTGATCCTTATCACTTCCTTCAGCGTCGGAGGTTCACCTCCTTCAGCGTCGACCAACAATAGTCCGTTGTTGTCGCGTCACACCCCATGAATTGGTCACGGACATCCCGCAGTAGGACATTTCGGCGATGATATAAAGACTGTCGTCACATTTGAGAGTTTGTCAACATCTCAGGGGTAAGTCCGAAGGTAAGTCAATGTGACGCACTTAGGAGCGTGACTGGGGTGGGGTCAAGTTATTGCTCGGGAATTGATGGCTGGCCACCCCTGATATCACTTATGTACTCTCGGAAGCCACAGTGAACAATTGTTACAAGTATGGTGATGAGAACACTACATACAACGTTATCATACCAGGATCGGTTTAGGAAAAGCGGATGACATTTTTGTATTTGTTTAGAGACAATCGTCTACGGTATGAACCATTTAGGTGCGAAGTCACCATTTAGGTGCGAAGTCACAAGATGAAACCACAGACTTATCGACGTAGGTATTGTCATACTCATGTAATCAAAGCCCATATAGCAAGTTAAAAGACATAACAAAATCATCGAGGTACACACATGCGCATAGCGATATCTATATAGTTACATCGCTTATAGTGTCGTTCAGCTACTTATTCACATTAAATTAGGGTAAGTATCTTAACGCGACATATGAATACACTTGACACGACATGATACAGGTATGTACAATAGCATTCAGGCCCATTGGTGAAACATTTTTCGACGAACTTGCTAACCAGTCTGGGCAACCTCACCTACATATCCTCTATCCATGGGCGTCGCCACCACTAGGGACACTAGGGACATTGTCCCCAGTATTTTCAAATCCTCAAAATCTACTAAGGACTGTCCCTAGTAAAATTTGAAACTGCCTTTGCTGGGGTTATGCTGGGGACACGGGACATGTCCCTAGTAACTTTCAGATAGATAACCTCAACATCATCAAAAGTTGAAGTACACATGTACTTGAATTTTTCCAAGTAACGTTGAGACCGAGGCGAGTGGCGACGCCCTTGAAGGCACAGATTTGGCCGTACGTGGTCGCATAGGCGGATCCAGGGGGGGGGGGGGGGGAGCAAACGGGGTCATGCCCCCCCCCCCCCCCAAGACGGTCAAAGGGGGGGCCAAACTATGTTTTGCCTCCCCCAGACAAGTCTAATGCACGCTTGAAATGTATTTTTGGAGCGTTTTTGGGCATCCTAAGAAGGAAATTTCCAGATGTTGTTTTTGTAAGTGCAAAAAAGTAAACAAAAAATTCGACCAATGTCCGTATACTGAGCGATTCAGTTAACACTAGATAAAATGGGATTCTGCTGAGCTCATTAACATTACGCCTATGAGCGTTGCATGGAAAGAATTGAGTTAGTATAAATATTTCCGACCGCACCCCCCCCCCCCCCCTCCCCCTCAGAGGTGAAAGTGGCCTCGGGTAGGAATCAATGTGTCCCTAGTAGTTTTGAAACCGTGGCGACGCCCCTGCCTCTATCACAGTGTTCACCCCGGCGTAGGGCATGCTGAACAGGAGGCTGCACCCTGTTCGGGGTTGCTGTCTTGTGGTGCGACATCACACACCCTGGCGTAGGGCATGCTGAACAGGAGGCTGCACCCTGTTCGGGGTTGCTGTCTTGTGGTGCGACATCACACACCCTGGCGTAGGGCATGCTGAACAGGAGTCTGCACCCTGTTCGGGGTTGCTGTCTTGTGGTGCGACATCACACACCCTGGCGTAGGGCATGCTGAACAGGAGGCTGCACCCTGTTCGGGGTTGCTGTCTTGTAGTGCGACATCACACACCCTGGCGTAGGGCATGCTGAACAGGAGGCTGCACCCTGCTCGGGGTTGCTGTCTTGTGGTGCGACATCACACACCCTGGCGTAGGGCCTGCTGAACAGGAGGCTGCACCCTGTTCGGGGTTGCTGTCTTGTGGTGCGACATCACACACCCTGGCGTAGGGCATGCTGAACAGGAGGCTGCACCCTGTTCGGGGTTGCTGTCTTGTGGTGCGACATCACACACCCTGGCGTAGGGCATGCTGAACAGGAGGCTGCACCCTGTTCGGGGTTGCTGTCTTGTGGTGCGACATCACACACCCTGGCGTAGAGCATGCTGAACAGGAGGCTGCACCCTGTTCGGGGTTGCTGTCTTGTGGTGCGACATCACACACCCTGGCGTAGGGCATGCTGAACAGGAGGCTGCACCCTGTTCGGGGTTGCTGTCTTGTGGTGCGACATCACACATGGGGCGGAAATGGCTGTAATTAAACAAATATAAACGGATTTTACCGGATTTCGCCGTCATCGAGTTATTAGAGCAGCATGTCTCTAAAATACACATACATGTTACATCTGATACCGAAAGCTTCGTATGGGGCAGATCGCACCTCGGGAGTGCCAATGATATGATAGCACGCTCGCTTTGAGAGGCATCGCGGCGCACGCCCACTTGACAGGGCGACAGTGACCCTCGTCTACACCACCTGCGTCAACAGCCGGTGTTCCCGACGTCCTGGGCTTATCGTACCTCTATTGCCTCTATCGGTGGACCCCGGCCCCACGGAGGTGTTTATAAGCGAGCAGCTCCGAGTCATTCTCCATCAGTTCTCCTGTGGAGGAAGCACTCTCTGCCAAGTGTCATACGCAAAACAGGTAGGCATGTGCACGGGTACGTCTGTCAGCAGGGGCGTCGTTTCCTGAAAATGATTGGTAGGGCCGTAATGCTAACTTAAGATATTTGAAGGTCGTACCATGCAACGCCATAGGCCTGATGTTAAAATGTGGCATTATTGGCAGGGCCCTGGTCCAACCAGGCTGTAACAGTGTGATTATTTCCATACCATAGGCCTGATGTTAAAATGTGCCATTATTGGCAGGGCCCTGGTCCAACCAGGCTGTAACAGTGTGATTATTTCCATACCATAGGCCTGATGTTAAAATGTGCCATTATTGGCAGGGCCCTGGTCCAACCAGGCTGTAACAGTGTGATTATTTCCATACCATAGGCCTGATGTTAAAATGTGCCATTATTGGCAGGGCCCTGGTCCAACCAGGCTGTAACAGTGGGATTATTTCCATACCTGCATGGTCCACCGTGACGTCACAATGGCAGTGGTATTGTTTTTTTTTTAGAACCTGTCTCCAGCAGTCGCTGTGCTTTGATAATTTTAGACTCTGTATCTTCTTTTCGGAACCGTCGGCGTTTTAATCCAACAACACGAGATTCTTAAAACTATACTATATCACTTGTTTTATGAGAGACAGAGAGAGCGAGAGCGAGGGCGAGGGCGAGGGCGAGGGCGAGGGCGAGGGCGAGGGCGAGGGCGAGGGCGAGGGCGAGTGGGAGAGGGGGAGAGGGGGAGAGGGGGAGAGGGGGAGAGGGGGAGAGGGGGGAGGGGGAGAGGGGGAGAGGGGGGAGGGGGAGAGGGGGAGAGGGAGAGAGGGAGAGAGGGAGAGAGGGAGAGAGGGAGAGAGGGAGAGAGGGAGAGAGGGGGAGGAGGGGGAGAGGGGGAGAGGGGGAGAGGGGGAGAGAGAGAGAACTGGTATGCATTACAATGTATGCTGCTGGCTTCCTTCACAGGTGACATGTTGCGTCTTCTGTCGGTGCTGGTTTGTCTGGGAGCTCTGGAGGCGGCCAGTGTGCCTATTCCGGCCAGTGAGCCCAAAACAATCTCACTCCCGCTGAAGGATATCCTGGCCAATGTAAGTATGCTGATTTCAGTTGCATTTGTCCTTATGGTCGGAACTCGGATGTGGTATGTATCTATGGAACTATAGAACGGATCATTTCCGGCTAGTGACCTCTACAAATGTTATCTGTCGCCTTCACATAATCGTGATATTAGAAAATCTTGCTTTGGGCTTGGCATTTTATTACAGTAGCCGTTTTCACGAAGGATGATTGCGCTGAAGATTCTGAAACATTTCTGATTTTTTTAAAAGTTTTGGTATAAAATAGTATATTATAGTATATTATACATTCTTAGTATATTATACATTCCAAGAATTAAATTACTGACTTAGGCGATATTATCACTATTCAATAGTTATGGAAACATGTATTGAGCTCATAACAAGTTTATGATGCAACATTGGCCGTTTTAAAGAACATATGCGTCTAGAGTCCATACGTTCAGTTTAGCATACCGTCATAGGTACTAGTTACTCAATCTGGCAGCGTCATGGATCACAGGTAGGTCTGCACATGCGCAGTGATGTGTCAGCATCGATTCGCCGCCGCTTCCGACCCGCGTGCCGCACGCACATGGACAAAGCCAAGCCGCACAGCCCGGCCGCCGGATTGGGCCGCGGAAGGCGAGTCTATTGCGTCCAATAGCGTCACACGCCACATCATCTTTCTGAATCATTCTGAAGTTTTTAAAAGTTTCAGTCGGTGGAGATCTGGCATCACACTGACCTATCAATAATTATCTTGCTAATTGCCACCAAACCGCAATTTTGTCAACATATTATATTCTTACCTACCTTATATTCTTATTACACAATTCTGAGGGACATTTCTAGCCAAAAATCCCATGTAAAAGTTGTATAGGGAAGGGATTGTCGAAACATTTCAAAACATTTTAGGAAGTTTTAAAAAGTTTCGCACAATAATCCTTCGTGAAAATGGCTAGTATATATGATATTGTAGTGGAACCGAAATGTTGCACTTCTATGTAAAGGATCATTTCAGCCTTGTGACGTCTACAAGTGTCATCTGGCGCCTTCACCAAGAGATCAAGAGATCCCATGCTGTTAGAGAATCTTGCTGTTTGTTTGGCTTTTTATTACGGTATCTGACATTGCACTGTTAAATTTTGAAAATTGAATTGAATTGAAAGGAAAGGAAGACAAATTGAAAGGGCTCTTTCCCAAGCCCTACTTAGCAGCCGGGCTGCTAATATTGTTTAACGGTGTGTAGTGGAACCACTGGCGGATCCAGGGGGGGGGGGGCAATCCGGTCATGCCCCCCCCCCCCCAAAAGCCTGGAAGGGGGGGGGGGGGGGGGGCAACATGTATTTTGCCCCCCCCCCCAAAAAAAAAAAAAATATAAATAACTGTAATATGAGCCTGAACGCATATATAAAAAAAAAACAATAAAATTCCGTGTTCTGTGAAATTTTAAGAAAAAAAATGAACACGTTCATAAATAATGATTTCGTCGTCGACGAAGGAATAACTAGACCCACGACCAAGGGCGGATCCAGGGGGGGGGCGAACGGTGCCATGGCCCCCCAAGCCTGTTTAAGGGGGGACCAAACTATGTTTTGCCCCCCCCCCCAGACGTGAAATTTAATGCATGCTATATTTGCGTTTTTAGAACGGTACTGGGCATCCCAAAATTGCAGCAGTCAAAATCAATCTAGCTTCAGTCAAAAACTGAAAAATTTCGCGCCGCTTCGCGGCATGACACAAGTTTCGCAATTGCATATACAAATTTGGAAAATTAATTCCATTAAGTGTCTTGCAGAGGCTCTCCTTGGCGGTAATTGCTGGCCCCAGGGCCAACTCTCTTCATAAAATATTATCTTTAAAGCGGGCTACATGTTTAGTCTCTGCCGAGTTCCGAAAAAGGCGACGCGAACGCAAAGACGCGGACTTCGGCAACCGGAAGCTGTTCCAGCGGTGCCCAACTTGTTGGCCCGAAGAGCTAATAGTGGGGACCAGGCCAGGACTATCTCCCCAAGCCATCTCCCCCAGGCTCCTCCAGATCCACAGGGACCATTTATGCGCGGAAATGTCGGTCTACCTCTTGCTACTTTGAAACCATTTGCACCGTTACCAGTTGTTTGTTACAGTTCGGTACATAGGTATGTATACAGACTACAGTTATTATGATCATATGTACTATTGAGCGCAGACTGCCACCGGCCATCGTGATTTACTATCCGAGGCTAATGTATATGAAAAACTACCTTCATTTCAACATTTTGCATCATACCGAGATGTGCAACCAGGACAAGGGGTTACCTGAGGCTTGGCTTCACTCACGGTCTGGTTCCAATATTAAAAATGCGTTTTCCACGATCTAAAATTAAAATGTTCACGCCGCTTCGCGGCGTCACATCAGTGGCCATCGTCATAACGAAGCCATCGTCATCGTCTTCGTTTCGTCGTAACGCTGAATTGAATGAATAACATTTTTAGCTTATTATCCTCTACAAGGCTAAGAAGCTAAAAATGCCTATGTTTCTGGGTTTTATCAGGCAAACCCGAGAAGAAAAAAAAAATCAAAAAAAAAAAATCAAAAAAAAAATTAGCGCTAAATAACAAGTACCTACTATAACATGCAAATCCACATTAGAAATGTTGCAAAGGTTTAAATACACGCATAACAAATTGGGGGACATTTTTTTTCGTCATTTCAGCCGACCCCCCACTCAAAAATTATCGGCGACGCCCCTGGGTACAGCTGACAATTGACATAGTTTTTATCAGTGTAAGGCAATGTCGGAACAATACAAACTGCAAGCTGACATCTTTCCTTTTTCGATATCCCAAAAGGTCGAAAACCTAAAAAAAAAATGGGGAAAAAAATCGAAATCGTGTGGTTGCAAAATAAAGTGGCCCAAATCCGGGAAGAAATTCGAAATTGGGGGTAGGTAAGGTCCGCTAAAAAAACGGTTTGGCGCCCCCCAAAACGGCCGGCTGTATCCGCCCTTGAATGGAACTGAAATCGCGTATCGTAAACGCATTTTCATGCGACGGCAGGCAAATTAAAACATTAAAATAACTGCAGATTAAATCCAAATGTTTGCTCTGCATGGAAAGTGCATGAATCCCCACCACCAATATCGTGAATAGCTACTCATTCAGCAACTCATGATAGGTTAAGCTAACTTCTTTCAGGCTTTTGGTCACATGTTATCCTGGAACATTCAGCCCCAAAGTAAGCATTATGCTTCCCTGGTGAACCAGTGTATATTTAAGGGAATAGGTCACCATAAAAGTTGACTTGAAATTTGGCTATACGGGCTATTTTGAGCTGCAAAAAAAACGAATGACTGGTTCGGACGATAGATATCCGTCGAAAAATGAGCATGCTTCTCTTTTTTCCTTCATGTCCTCAGAAAACCTTCATGACATTGTATGACGTCATGCATATGGCAGCTGAGATATGGAAACTATTGCACACACAAATGGTGGGCTAGTGTGACATATACTACGCAAAATAGGACGCGTTGCTTGAGTTTCTGAATCTTTCGATAACATATTTCTACTTCACAAAAATCGCTGGTTTCTCGTAACCCATCGCAGTTTCACGGTTACTATCAAATACACGCGAACAGTAATGGTTACAGCTCACCTTACCCTGGTTACGGCTAGTTTGAGGTGAGATCTGCGTATGACGCAAATGTGACGTCAGCGGGTATGACGTTATAATACCGACTAAGTTTCGTAGGCCCGAAACCGAATCTTAATTTAGGCTCTGTGTCGAAATGACTTAGCGTAGCGAGGAATTTGTTATCACTGCAACCCATTTTTCCACCTGCTCTACAATTCTGCTATCTCAGTTCACAACACCATGTTAAAGGTGAACTATTCCCTTTAATGCTGCACAAAAATTGGCCTATTGTGATTTTACTTTATCTTTAGGATCGGATTCCTTTCGTGACAACTAGCGTCGCCCTAAGAAGTACAATAGGCACAACTTCGATTTTTCGTTCCATTTTTCTTTCCAGGGTCAACAGTCGTTTGTGGGTGAGATCGCGGTGGGCACACCCTCTCAGCCCATGTCGGTCGTGCTGGATGTCAGTAGCCGCCTTACGTACGTTCCGTCTGTCAAGTGTAGTGATCCCTTCTGCACGAACCACCGACGCTACGATTCCTCGGCTTCTTCAACTTACGAGGTAAGCCTCACAGCCGGTGTAAATAGCTTTGCTGAGTCTAGCACTAAAGATACAAATTGAGATCCTTTGTCTATTATTTTGTGCAATTTTAACTGAAGCACTAATTGTAATTTTGTTGTCATTCCTACAATAGACATAAATGAAATGTTTATTTCTTGTATTTATATTTCCCCTGTTAACTACGGATTACAGACAAGTTGCAACATATTGTGAATCTAGGAGGCACGCAATGTCAGCTTATTCGACGAATACCCGACTAAACGACGAAAGTTTTGATACTGGCATGAAGGCCCTTCGGTCTTCACGCTACTTTTATTATTGTTGCAGACTACAGACGCAATGTCTCTTAGCATGCAATTTAAATATAATTTAAAAAAGGAAAATAACCTTTTAGTTATATGCATTTTGTATTATTTGAAAATGATCGCCGTTGTGTCTGCAGGAGGACGGCACTCCGTTCGAGTTGCCAGCCGGACAGAACGCCAGCGGCGTGCTTTCCAAGGATGACATCGGCGTGGCGGGCATCACCGTCCAGGGCCAGACCTTCGGAGAGGCTACCGCCGTCTGGAACACGTGGTCCCAGCAGGCGCCCAATGATGGCGTGCTGGGACTGGGCTTTGGCTCCTCGAAGCCAGACAGAGTCGCCTCGATCATGGACAACATGGCTGACCAGGGCCTGATCGCCGAGCGTGTGATCGGACTCTGGCTTGGTCGCAACGCTGCCGGAGGAGAGCTGACCCTGGGCGGGCTCAACGACGACCGTCACAGCGGCGATCTGGTCTGGGCTACCACCCTGCTCAACCCCGAAGGCTGGGTGGTTTTGGCTGAGAGCATCGCTGTCGGAGAACTGAGCCTCTGCTCAGGTGACTGTTTTGTTAGTGCGTCCACCACCACTCCCTTCTTCTATATGTCGATGGAGGCAGCGAAGGCTGTCAACGACGCTCTCGGCGGGATCGACATAGGTCAGCCTGGCGTTGCCGCCCTGGAATGCACCACCCTGTATAAGCTGCCGACCTTGAAGATGGAGATCGCTGGCCACACCATGGAAATGAGCCCGCTGGAGTACACGTTTGTTCTCCCACTCGGTGGAGGTGCTGAGATGTGCCTCTCTGGCTTCGTTGGCCTGCCTGATGTTAGCGACAATGCACTGATTTGGGGCACTCTGTTCATGCAGAAGTTCTATACTGCGTACGATGTGGAGAACCTGCGCGTGGGCTTTGCCGACAGCGTATAATATGAGGTGACAGATTGACTACTGAATGTATGCTAATTACTAAGGTCAGTCTGATCTTTCTAGATGGTCAGAAAGCTCAGATGAACATTATGACCTTGTGTTGTTAGATGTCCGTAAAATATCGTCGATAATGAAATGATAGTATTTGCATGATGCTAACTTCTGGTTACATCTATCTTCTTGGTGTGTTTGTTCTTCCGTTTACTATCATCATGTCATTATTCCATTCAGCAGCTAGTGTTTTAGTAAGTGAAAGGAATATAACTTCTGTCGCGCTACTTACAGTTCTATTGCGCATACAGGATGGTTTCTTAGTTCTTGTTTTAAGGTATGGCTGACAAATTATTGTAGAGCAAATATAAACATACATATCAGCGTATAACTATGAGATTGTTGCGTCGTAGGGCAGAATCACAGTTTAAAGCACGCAGCATGCCTTAAAGGAAATAGTTCACCTTCGGAAATTTTTCAGAACACGATTTTATTATATTTTTTAATAGTCTCTTTTTTCTGTTTAAAAATGGTCCTACATCGCGCCAATTCAGGACAGAAGGTTGTAAATTATTGATTTTATGGTGTGCGTTATTGGTCTGCGCATGCTCCATGGCAGTGCTGGCACTTTCAGACGGTACGGTACATCATATATACGCCGTATTCCTTCGCCAAAAAGTCAAATATCTTCGGCTGGAGAGTCTTTTCAGCCAAGAAAAGTTCCAGATAAGGATTTCTCAACACGGGCTACAAAACTGCTATTTCAGTTCAAAACCCATGTTGAAGGTGAACTATTTCCTTTAACCCGCGCCCAGCTTGGGAGGGGGAGAGAATCTGCCCTCCCCCTCCCGAATTTTCTCCATAACTCAAAACTATGATCGATATCGACGTGAAACTTACAGTACCTTATGCTGCATCAATTCTACGTCTTCCCACACAATTTTAATGAAATTGATGTAGTACGTTGTTATGACGTCATGTCATACCATTTTTGGTGGAAAAATAATATAGGTTTGCAAAATCGTAGAACATCGAGTTTTGAAGCAAATTGCAAATGAAAAACGTCAAAAGAACGGACATTACATGTTCTTCAAAATGGCAGTCTCGGATGTTCGAATTTTTTTTTGCTTTTTGACCCCTCAAAATAAAATAAAAACTGATGTTTCGGCAAATTCTTCACAAACCATTTTTTGAACATATAAAAAACGGAATAAATATGAGAGAACTCAGTATGAACAATACCCAAACCAAATGTCAAAGAAATATCGTTATTTTTGACCGATTTATGGGCCGGCTCCCTAAGTATAAGTAACTCATGACGTCATTTTTTGAAGTTACGTTTTTGGCTTGTATTGACCAGATACAGGCAAATAAATGCCACCGCTGTGTTCCCGAGACAAAACCAAGATTGGACCAGTTTGGGTCACTGTTTGACCTCAGGTTAAACAAATGTCTCTTTTTAATGGGTGATAACTATTTGCGCGGTACCCTATACAATCTCAGAAAACACACTTATATATGCAATTGAGCACAGAACCATCCGCAAGTGACCCAAAGTTATACCGATTTACCGTTTATGCACAAAACAGCAGATGACCTTACTTTGTTACTGTGTGACCTTAGGTCACACAAACACGTGAAAAATACAGTTTTGGCCCGCGGTACCGCATAACGCACAACAAAACATTTTATCCGAAGACCTCGGTCACAACTCAAACACTTTACGTAAGTTTGTTTGGTTTGTTTCGGGAAAGATTGAGACGCCATCACGTGGCGACAAATTACATCAAATATGTTTGTCATTTTCTTAGGATAACGTTTTTTAATTTTCAAGTTATATTTTGTAAATACATAACCTAATTTGTAATGTAATTACGGGAAATTATTACGAAAGTTTTTTTGTTTACAAAATTATTCAACCATGCTGTTACTGCATCAATATGTCGATACAGTGATTTGAATTTGAGTTTACAAAAATTGATTCAGGTGAGCCAAGGGATCAAAAAATTGATGCACTTATAAAGCAATATTGCATCAATTTCCAAGATAATTATTGAACATCTAAGTGACTGAAACTGTATTATGAGCCACGATGCAGAGATTTACGTGCATAATTGTATGATGCATCACAAAGTAGAGTCAAAACGCTGGAGCTGCGGGGTATCGATCCCCGTACCTCTCACATGCTAAGCGAGCGCTCTACCACTTGAGCTACAGCCCCACGTCGTGCAACATTTCGGTTGTCTGGCCGGTCCCAGATCTCCCAGCCATTCAAACACTAACCACGCCCAAAGTCACTTTCACCCCGGCCACGCCCCCGTTCACGGTCGGTGTAGTCTCACTCTGGCGTCAGCAGTGGACTCTTTCACACTCGCCGGCAGGCACCCCGCTGACGGAACGTTCGTCGCTGTCGCCGTGGACCGGGTATGCCCACACTTAGGTACTCCCTGCACAGGGAAACATAGGTATACTACAATACTACATGCTTGTATGGGCATTTATTTTAGTTCTTTAGTGGATTATTGGTGTTAACAGGGGACGAATTTTGATCTCGGTCATTTCCGTAATACTCACTTTGGCATTTTCCAGGATGGGGCCGGACTTAGGTCTGAAGCAGCCTTGGTGAACTCTGCCCGAAACCACGCTCAGTCTGGTCAGCCTTGGTGAACTCTGTCCGAAACCCCGCTCAGTCTGGTCAGCCTTGGTGAACTCTGTTCGAAACCCCGCTCAGTCTGGTCAGCCATGGTGAACTCTGTCCGAAACCCCGCTCAGTCTGGTCAGCCTTGGCATTGTCACCTTGGCATACGAGATAATTTTTGCGCTCTTTGCCATCGGGATGACGATTGTAGAAGGAGTTACTAAATTAAAGACGCTCTAAGCCGGGCAAGTAATGCCATGCGTTTTTTCGTTTTTCATAAATTTTAGAGCTTTGAATTATCTGCAGGTTCTACACTGGATCACAACAAGATTATTCAATTCAATTCTTACGGGACTCTTTATTACCACATACTGTTCATTCGGGTTTTGTGGTTTTGTGTTTTTTTTCCTCGCGGCGTTTGGCGTTGAGAATTTGGTGGTGGCGTATTATTTTTTTTTGGCACGAAAATTCATGGAAAATATCGAATTTTATGGAAAAAAACTAGGTAACTGCTGCTGTCGTTGGAAAAACAAGTTATTTTATCAGATATTGCTTATTGTAACCGGAAATATGCCATAAGTGAGGTGTTTTCATTAAAATAAAAGAGATGACTGGCTCTGCCTCAGCCAGTACTGCAGAAAGTACGCGGTGGCATCACCGCGCACTATGAAATGTCCTTACGTGCAGAAGAGGTAATTTCCATAAAAATTGAATACCGTGTGACTTCTACCACCTTTACAAGTAAGTTTTACTATGTAACTCAATTATTCTGGAGAAGAAAAAAAAACGTATAATCCCTTAATTAAAAGAAATAGTTCACCTTCGGAAAATTTCCCAGAACACGATTTTATTAGATTTTTTAATACAATTTTGTTTTCTCTTTTCAAAAACAGTCCTCAATCGCGCCAATTCAGGACAGAAGGTCGTAAATTATTAATTTTATGGTGTGCGTTATTGGTCTGCGCATACTCCATGCAGAGCGCATACTCCATGCATGATATATACCGTACCCTCTTTCAGAGGGTACGGTATATATGCGTCGCACTCCTTCGCCAAAAAGTCAAATATCTTCGGCTTGAGTCTTTTCAGCCAAGAAAACTCGCAGATAGGGATTTCTCAACACGGCCTACACAACTGCTATTTCAGTTCAAAACCCCATGTTGAAGGTGAACTATTTCATTTAAAGGAAATAGTTCACCTTCGGACATTTTTTCAGAACATGATTTTATTATATTTTTGAATACAGTTTCTTTTTTTATTTTCAAAAATGGTCCTACATCGCGCCAATTCAGGACAGAAGGTCGTAAATCATTAATTTTATGGTGTGCGTTATTGGTCTGCGCATGCTCCATGGCAGTGCTGGCACTTTCAGACGGTACGGTATATCATATATGCGCCGAATTCCTTCGCCAAAAAGTCAGATATCTTCGGCTGGAGAGTTTTTTCAGTCAAGAAAACTTGCAGATAGGGGTTTCCCAACATGGGCTACAAAACAGCTATCTCAGTTTAAAACTAATGTTGAAGGTGAACTATTTCCTTTAAAGGAAATAGTTCACCTTCGGGAAAAATTTCAGAACATGATCTTATTATATTTTTTAATACAGTTTCTTTTTTCTTTTTAAAAATGGTCCCACATCGCGCCAATTCAGGACAGAAGGTTGTAAATTATTAATTGTATCGTGTGCGTTATTGGTCTGCGCATGCTCCCTGCAGTGCTGGCACAATTCAGACGGTACGGTATATCATATATGCGCCGCATTCCTTCGCCAAAAAGTCAAATATCTTCGGCTGGAGAGTCTTTTCAGTCAAGAAAACAGTCAAGATAAGGATTTCTCAACACGGGCTACAAAGCTGCTATCTCAGTTTAAAACTAATGTTGAAGGTGGACTATTTCCTTTAAGCAATAGCCCAACAGGTACGATATTTGGCAGCACTTTACGCCATATGACATTCGATTTGTGTACGTGTGTAAGGCATTGATTGTGCTGGTGCGAATAAACCCGGGCGTGAAGAGAAACAAGTATAGGAAAAAAGTAACGGAGTAACGGAGTAAGGGACTAAAAAGTAACGAAGCAACGGACCACAAAAGTAACTTCCGTTACTCGGTCCGTTACTGTAAACAAAATGTAACGTGTCCTTCGTTACTCAACAAAGTAACTTCGTTAGTAACGGAGTAACGGAGTAACGGACCGGTGCCCACCTATGTGAAACAGTGAGGGAACAGAAACGGAACGGGAGCAGGAACAGCGCGGGAATGGAACTGGTACAAATTATACCTTTTCGCGGAAATGCATGTTACCATTAGAGTAGGATATACAGTGGAAAGTAAAGAATGTTCGCGTACAAATGATGGACAAAATATCTAACAATTTAATTACAAATAGCCAAAGGATATAATTGACTACCTTTCTGTCAACATGATACCGCGGTCCGGTGTGCGAGGCTCGCGCTGACCGTGAGCGCTAACAGGGCGATGGGTGAAAGTGGCAAGGGCGTGCAGTCTGTGTTGGGGCCACGAGATGAGAGAAGGCTGTACTGGCCAGTCGCCACCGAAATGCATGGTAATTGTGAGGGGCTGTAGCTCAAGTGGTAGAGCGCTCGCTTAGCATGTGAGAGGTACGGGGATCGATACCCCGCAGCTCCAGCGCGTGGTTTTGACGAGACTGTCATGCAGATAAGTCTTATTGCCGTTGGTACTAAGGCCTTTGAGATCCGACTTCTTACCGACTACTGGGTAACGTGACAATGGTCTGACTGCTAGGTGCACGCCGGCTGATCGCCACATTTGGAGTCGAAAGTTTGTACGTGCCTCAAATCTCGGTTTTCTCCGCTCATTGGCCTTGTTCGACAGTGCCCGCTGCCACCGATCGCAGGCCATCCCACCCACATTTGCCGTTCACAGGCAGATTCGTTAGATAAACATACCTGAAATTGAGCGAAGTTTCAATAATGACTTTATGTCGTTCAGTACGGCTCACAACACTTCGAAGTGAACACAAAGTATAATATTTTTTCAAGGACGCGCCCTGTTAGCACGCTCCCTGGAGGGGGTGAAATCCGCCCCCCCCCCTCTCCGGTTTTTCAAGGATAGCGCAAAAACGGCGGCGCGCAGCGCCGCCGCCAACACCGTGTTATCAATAACTATCGACATAGTACAGATAGATAAGATAAAATGGTACGAGAAGATAAATAATTTTTAGGCCGATCGATTTCAATCTTGCAGGATTTCATACAGTCATAGATTCCAATAATTTGTTTATCTCGGATTTCTAATATCGCTGACCTAAGGTCAGTTCAATGTCGTGACCGCCAACACTTTTGTCAATAACTATCGACATGGTAAAGATAGGGAAGATAAAATGGTATCAATGTGTTTGTCTCGTCAAGACACGTCTCCCAATATGCAACATGACCAACTTGGGTCACCACTTGACCTTGACCTGAGGTCAAATTTTGCAGTTAACCTAACCCGGTCGCCATTAATATGATTCGAAGCGCCTTGACGAGACAAACACGATGGCGTACAAACTATTGCTGTATTTTTTATTAAATAAAAAAAGTTATTTGCGAGAAGAAAAACACTTTTTTTTTTACATTTGATTACCTATAGAGCCTCAACGGTTGACTTAAGCTCCAATCTGAGGACACTTATGGATTGCATTTTGCCAGGGCTTCCGATTGCTTTCTTCCGTTTCCTTCCTGGCGATCTTAGTTCCGGAGATATTTGAGGGTGTTTGAAGCGAAGTCTTGCAAACTTGAAAATCTGACCTTTGATGACCTCTGGTGACCTCAATATTGACCTGAGAGAAGAAAAAATGAACGAAATACTTTCGAAAGAGCTTGTCTCGAGCTATCTAACGTCGTTTTCCGCTTGTCGCTACGTTGCGCGGTTTTATAGATCATAGGGGGGGGGGGGGCGAAATCCCCCCCCCTCCAGGGCGTGTAATTATCAGAGGCCCTCCAGGGCGCGTGCTAAGGTAGAAGTCATTTTCTTTCAAACAAGTAATGTCGATATGACAATGTCATTAATATTTCTGTCATCCATAACATATGTATTAGATAAAGCTATTGCAGGTAACACAATCAAAATCATAAATAATCGTCCATCGACGAATTTGCCGTCGTGACAAGTTACCGTCGTTACAGTCACAAGCACATTGAGTTGTCCACCAAATACCGACCGACCGACCGACCGACCGACCGACCGACCGACCGACCGCGCTCCGAATTCGGCCCAAAATCCAAGTTCGCAAATATCTGATTTATGTGTAAAAATGTCGCCGTCGCAGCTCATGCTGCTTCGGCGCCGCGGCCTGGCAAAATATCGCTTTCATACGTACATACATTCCGTCTTTAATATTAGAGTAGGGTACACTTTTATATACAAATATCTCGCAAAATATTGATTTGTATGCAAAATGATGTGTATCACGTTCATCAGGACATTTGTATTATTGTTTTGCAAATATTCACCAAACAATCTGCAACTAGTCCATTGTCACCGGCTCACCAGCGTATGCGGCTTACATAACTTTTCACTGTTATACGGGTAAGTTATAAAGCCGTTAGACAATGAATTTTGATAGTGCTTTATTTCAGGGTACATTTTGTCAACCCGTTGCCTGCAAATTACCGATATATTTGCATACTGGGGTAGCGGATAAGGAAACAGCCAGTGTAGGTATATTCCGCGACTTACCCCGAGTGAGACCCACATCTAGCCAGGGAGCTGGGATCCGTGTTCACTAGGCACGGTCACGAGCCTGGTTACCAGTCACGAGCCAGTTTACCAGTCACGAGCCAGGTTACCAGTCACGAGCCAGGATACCAGTCACGAGCCAGGTTACCAGTCACGAGCCAGGTTACCAGTCACGAGCCAGGTTACCAGTCACGAGCCAGGTTATCAGTCACGAGCCAGGATACCAGTCATGTCAGGTTCCCAGTCACGAGCCAGGATACCAGTCACGAGCCAGGTTACCAGTCACGAGCCAGGTTACCAGTCACGAGCCAGGTTACCAGTCACGAGCCAGGTTACCAGTCACGAGCCAGGTTATCAGTCACGAGCCAGGTTACCAATCACGAGCCAGGTTACCAGTCACGAGCCAGGTTACCAGTCACGAGCCAGGATACTAGTCACGAGCCAGGATACCAGTCACGAGCCAGGTTACCAGTCACGAGCCAGGTTACCAGTCACGAGCCAGGTTACCAGTCACGAGCCAGGGTACCAGTCACGATCCAGGTTACCAGTCACGAACCAGGTTACCAGTCACGAGCCAGGTTACCCGTCACGAGCCAGGTTACCAGTCACGAGCCAGGTTACCAGTCACGAGCCAGGATACCATGCCACGCAAAGCCGCTATCTATTGACACATGGCTCGCACACGTGCAGCTTTTTAGAAAACGAATATCTCTCTCAGCCCAGACAATCTGACTTTCATGTAGCACGCCCTGAGTCCCTGACATCTATATTTTAGGGGAATGACGCTTGGCGAGTCTTTGACCTATGCAGTGAAACTGGGCTAGGTGGCATCGACTGACAAGAGGACCTGCAAGTTGAATGACCGTACACTTCCATGGCGTTCTCCAGCGGCTGGATGTTGGTACTGAAACAATCACCAGTCTAACTTTGAATCGGAGCAGTCTTTGACGAACCAGTTAAGCAGGAATGCAACGACGACAATTGGAGAACGTCATGCAATAAAGTCATGGGTATTATTGAAATAAAGTCATCAGAAATACCCATGAAATACAGTCATGGGTATTTCAGAGCACAGCGACATTGGAGAGTCACTAACACAATGTAGTGAGATGGGAATATGGTCTTGCTCGGGGGTCGGTAGATGCAAGTCGAGGGCAGCCGGATGGTAGAATTAGTTCTCGGGCGTGATCGAGTATCGGAAACAGGCCAGAAGCAATGGGTAAGCAGGACGGGAGTGATGCACAAACAAAAACGGAGTGAGACCAGAAGGTGATATTGGGACACAATGATCTGCAACACAGGTATAGTTGCACTTGCTGTCGTGTCAGGTCACTACAGCCAGCCGTGTCGGGTCACTACAGACAGCCGTGTCGGGTCACTACAGCCAGCCGTGTCGGGTCACTACAGCCAGCCGTGTCAGGTCACTGCAGTCAGCCGTGTCAGGTCACTGCAGTCAGCCGTATCAGGTCACTACAGCCAACCGTGTCGGGTCACTACAGTCAGCCGTGTCGGGTCACTACAGCCAGCCGTGTCGGGTCACTACAGCCAGCCGTGTCAGGTCACTGCAGTCAGCCGTGTCAGGTCACTGCAGTCAGCCGTATCAGGTCACTACAGCCAACCGTGTCGGGTCACTGCAGTCAGCCGTATCAGGTCACTACAGCCAGCCGTGTCGGGTCACTACAGTCAGCCGTGTCGGGTCACTACAGCCAGCCGTGTCGGGTCACTACAGGCCAGCCGTGTCGGGTCACTACAGCCAGCCGTGTCGGGTCACTACAGGCAGCCGTGTCGGGTCACTACAGCCAGCCGTGTCGGGTCACTACAGCCAGCCGTGTCGGGTTGCTACAGCCAGCCGTGTCGGGTCACTACAGCCAGCCGTGTCAGGTCACTACAGCCAGCCGTGTCGGGTCACTACAGCCAGCCGTGTCGGGTCACTACAGCCAGCCGTGTCGGGTCACTACAGCCAGCCGTGTCGGGTCACTACAGCCAGCCGTGTCGGGTCACTACAGGCCAGCCGTGTCGGGTCACTACAGCCAGCCGTGTCGGGTCACTACAGCCAGCCGTGTCGGGTCACTACAGCCAGCCGTGTCGGGTCACTACAGCCAGCCGTGTCGGGTCACTACAGCCAGCCGTATCGGGTCACTGCAGACAGCCGTGTCAGGTCACTACAGACAGCCGTGTCGGGTCACTACAGCCTGCCGTGTCAGGTCACTACAGCCAGCCGTGTCAGGTCACTACAGCCAGTCGTGTCAGGTCACTACAGCCAGCCGTGTCGGGTCACTACAGCCAGCCGTGTCGGGTCACTACAGCCTGCCGTGTCAGGTCACTACAGCCAGCCGTGTCAGGTCACTACAGCCAGCCGTGTCAGGTCACTACAGCCAGCCGTGTCGGGTCACTACAGCCAGCCGTGTCGGGTCACTACAGCCTGCCGTGTCAGGTCACTACAGCCAGCCGTGTCAGGTCACTACAGCCATCCGTGTCAGGTCACTACAGCCAGCCGTGTCGGGTCACTACAGCCAGCCGTGTCGGGTCACTACAGCCAGCCGTGTCGGGTCACTACAGCCAGCCGTGTCGGGTCACTACAGCCAGCCGTGTCGGGTCACTACAGACAGCCGTGTCGGGTCACTACAGCCTGCCGTGTCGGGTCACTACAGCCAGCCGTGTCGGGTCACTGCAGACACCAGTCTACAACACAGACGCGGGTTGTTGCTTGTCGGAGAAGACCACAATATCAGAGAGCTGCGAATTGGCTGGAGAGAACGAAGGTATCAGAGCCACGCTGACCAGACTGAGCGGGATTTCGGGCAGAGTTCACCAAGGCTGACCAGACTGAGCGGGGTTTCGGATAGAGTTTACCAAGGCTGACCAGACTGAGCGGGGCTTCGGGCAGAGTTCACCAAGGCTGACCAGACTGAGCGGGGTTTCGGGCAGAGTTCACCAAGGCTGACCAGACTGAGCGGGGTTTCGGGCAGAGTTCACCAAGGCTGACCAGACTGAGCGGGGTTTCGGATAGAGTTCACCAAGGCTGACCAGACTGAGCGGGGTTTCGGGAAGAGTTCACCAAGGCTGACCAGACTGAGCGGGGTTTCGGGCAGAGTTCACCAAGGCTGACCAGACTGAGCGGGGTTTCGGATAGAGTTCACCAAGGCTGACCAGACTGAGCGGGGTTTCGGGCAGAGTTCACCAAGGCTGACCAGACTGAGCGGGGTTTCGGGCAGAGTTCATCAAGGCTGACCAGACTGAGCAGGGTTTCGGGCAGAGTTCACCAAGGCTGACCAGACTGAGCGGGGTTTCGGGCAGAGTTCACCAAGGCTGACCAGACTGAGCGGGGTTTCGGGCAGAGTTCACCAAGGCTGACCAGACTGAGCGGGGTTTCGGGCAGAGTTCACCAAGGCTGACCAGACTGAGCGGGGTTTCGGGCAGAGTTCACCAAGGCTGACCAGACTGAGCGGGGTTTCGGATAGAGTTCACCAAGGCTGACCAGACTGAGCGGGGTTTCGGGCAGAGTTCACCAAGGCTGACCAGACTGAGCGGGGTTTCGGGCAGAGTTCACCAAGGCTGACCAGACTGAGCGGGGTTTCGGATAGAGTTCACCAAGGCTGACCAGACTGAGCGGGGTTTCGGGCAGAGTTCACCAAGGCTGACCAGACTGAGCGGAGTTTCGGGTAGAGTTCACCAAGGCTGCTTCAGACATAAGTCCGGCCTCATCCTGGAAAATGTCAAAGTGAGTATTACAGAAATGACCGAGATAAAAATGCGTCCCATTTTAACACCAATAATCCACTAAAGGACTAAAATAAATGCCCATACAAGCATGTAGTATTGTAGTATACCCATGTTTCCCGTGTGCAGGGAGTACCTAAGTGTCCACGGCCGGTCCACGGCGACCACGACGAACGTTCCGCCAGCGGGGTGCCTGCCGGCGAGTGTGAGAGAGTCCACTGCTGACGCCGGGTGGGTGAGACTACACAGACCGTGAACGGTAGCGGGGCCGTGGGTGAAAGTGACTTTGGGCGTGGTTAGTGTTTGAATGGCTGGGAGATCTGGGACCGGCCAGACACCCGAAATGTTACATGACGTGGGGCTGTAGCTCAAGTGGTAGAGCGCTCGCTTAGCATGTGAGAAGTACGGGGATCGATACCCCGCAGCTCCAGCGTTTTCACTCTACTTCGTGATGCATGCATCATACAATTATGCACGAAACCTTTATGCATTAACTACGCTGGAGGATGCTGCCAAGATAATCACTCTCCTTAACATTCCATAGGTTAAGGTGGGTACTTTCACCATTGCTGTCGTAGTTAACTATCCCGTCGCTAACCACTGTTGAAGACGAGTAATGTCATTCAGCAATATTCAAAATATGGGCCAGATCAACACGCTGATAGTTGAGGAAATAATTCACAAATAGTCTTTAGAAAATAAGACAACATATTTGTGTGAGAGGGAAATAGGGTAACTTAGCTGTAGCCGTAGGATAAAACCAGTAAGGCGCCGTAGTTGGCGATGAACGAGCGAGCGCGAAGGAAATGTATGGGGAATTTCAACTCGATCGGGCAAGTAGTTTCTGAGATACAAAAAAGGGTGCGCACGTGCGCACGTGCAGAGGCACCCACCTTTGACTTGTGGGAAAGTGGGGGCGGAGAAGTCCCTAACCACATACCAAATTTGAACACAATCGGCTAAGCCGTTCCAGAGATATAAAATAGGGGTGTGCACGTGCGCACGTGCAAAGCCATCCCACCCCTGACTTCTGGAAAGGCGGCGGCTGAAAAGTCCCTAACCACACATCAAATTTGAACACAATCGGCTCAGCCGTTCCTGAGATACATGATAGGGGTGTGCACGTGCGCACGTGCAGAGGCACCCACCTCTGACTTGTGGGAAACTGGCGGATGAGAGGTCCCTAACCACACACCAAATTTGAACACAATCGGCTCAGCCGTTCCTGAGATACAGAATAGGGGTGTGCACGTGCGCACGTGCAGAGTCACCCCACCCCTGAGTTGTGTAAAAGTGGCGGCTGAGGGGTCCCTAACGACACACGAAATTTGAACATAATCTGCCCAGCCGTTGCGGAGTTATTGCGAGAGAAAAAAAATCCTTTCAACACCCCTCACGCGGCACGCGCCACGCGCAGTGGTAGTCACCCACATGAGTCGGCACTGGTCTCAAACAGGGTAGGTTAGATGGGGCTGCTAAGCAAAGAAGTCCGCTTGTCAATCGGACGTGCAGTTGCATAGATATGAGCTTCTCAAAAGCGTCGCCACGGGCCGGGCCGGGTCGGGCCGCTCATAATCAGATTTTTCCCATACACCACGGAAGGACGAGCGAAAATATATGTACCGTTCACAACATGATTTTTTGTTGTTGTAAAATTGCCCAACACGCAACGTACAACAGTTGGGTCGGAGCATAAATGCTCGATTGTTGCCGTAAAATGTTGACTTATAATGTCAACATTATACGGCAAATCTACCACTCCATTATGGGTGAAATGATATAAATGATTTTGTTATGGGAAAAAGAGTATTGAGGCAACTTACACCATCGGCATAGGGGTTCGCCAGGTCTGTATCGCCCGCAAGCAGCATCGACAACATTTTTTTTGTGTGATTTGTGCCTGGATCTCGAAGTTGGATATTGGATCCCAGTGGATCTCTCGGCATAAAATGCATGAAGATCTTGGATCCCAGTGGATCTCTCTGGTAAAATGCATGCAGATCTGGGATCCTCCTGGGTCCCTTGGCGTAAAATGCTTCAGGGATCTGGGATGTCAGTGGATCTCTAATTTAAACGAGCCTCAGATCCTTGAAACATGCAGGGACTGACATCAAAATGTGTGGTCTATATTTTGCGTATGCAAGGGGCGGATCCAGGGGGGGGGGGGGCAACAGGGCATGCCCCCCCCCCAGAACGTTCAATGGTGGGGAGTGTTAAGTATGTGTATTGGCGTGCCGCGTCCCGCCCGCAAGCGCCAACCCAACACACTGGGCCGGCGACTCCGGCCGACCCAGCACGGCGCCGCGGGCGGGTCAGGTCAGCCCACGCAGGGGGCGCACTCAGTCCGGGAATCTGGTGTCGGCACAGGGAGGGGGACAACTATGTTTTGCCTCCCCAAGACGTGAAGTAAAATGCATGCTATTATGACGTGCAATCGGGCTCTGCAACATTGCATCATTTACAAAATTGAAGAAAACTAAAAATAATCAAAAAAAAATCATTTGTGTAAAAATTGTCTTCTGAACCCGTTCGGACCGCTGATTGCAATGACGTTAAAATCAGCGCTCTAGGACTTCATTTGCAATATTTATAGCATATTGCAACATTTTGCAACAATTTGCAACATTTCGAAAATTTGCGTGCGGGAGTTTCTTGACCTCCCCGGATCGATTTACGGCAACGACGATCCGCTATTTCTGGTGGTCTTTCGGAATACTCGCGAATCTATATGAATTTCAAACAGTTGCAATGGCGGCTTCGCCCGGCCTCGTACATAATATTTGTTGATGAGGCTGGCCATTCGTCAGTCAACATATAGGCCTCTCACTGCTCGGATATAAGGTATTGTCAAGATGGTATGTGGAGTTCGGTGATTGGTGGACATTAGGACAGGGTCTCCCACGACAGAGCCTACCGGATTATGTCCCGACAGATGATCTGTCGCGGCGTCCCGTTCCCCATGTCAGCTCCCATAATCGCCCTACATCTAAAATTCCCTTTAATTTCTCTCTGTCCTTTACATCCCCACAAATACTATTTCCTCCCCCTAATTACACGTCCTGATCTTAACGTTCCAACAAATATAATTCCCTTTTTGCGTGTTATATCAGAATATCGCGTCTTACTGCGCCCCCTAATCGCTTCTCAACCGTTTCCACAGCCTACTAAAATTCCACGGTCGCACGGCTCAGAGCTACTTGGCTAAGTTGCGGCTGCATTCGCCTGCCGACTTATTGCAATCACCTGGCCAGCGCGATGGACCTATTCAGTCACGCGGCGGCCTTTACCCCTATCCGCGTCGGCCACTGATCCTAACCCTCCCGCACGTCATGGTGCCTGTCCGTGACATCATTCCCCGGTCGCCCGGTACGACCTCGAAAATTCCATGATGGACATAAAACCTACACATTTTATCCGAAGGTCGGGAAGACAAGTGTGGCATATTGCGGCACAAACAACATAATATCTGTCAACCGGCATACCTCGCAAGTCCTCCTCGATGGACTTAACTCCGCTCAGCTCACTCGCTCTCGGGCCCTTCTGCCCCCCCCCCCCCCCCTCCCTCTCACCTCCTCTCAACCTGCACCACAGCCTAAATACAACTCCGAGATCGCGCGGCTCAGCGCTACTTGGCTAAGTTGCGGCTGCATCCGCCCTGCCGACTTTATTGCAATCAACTGGCCAGCACGATGGACCTGTTCAGTCACGCGGCGGCCCTTTAAACCCACGCCGCGTCGCCAACTGATCCTAACATCTCCGCATGTCGCGATCTCGTTCGAGTTAGCGCTACTCGGTTGGCCGGCCACCACCTGAGTAGCTCTGCGATGGACCTAAAACCTACAATTTCATCCGAAAGTCGGGAGAACAAGAGCTGCCACGTTGCGATACCAAAGCGCCCTGGCCTGTTCGTTCGGCGTACATCACAGGTCCCCTCGATGGACATAGCTTCTTCTACTCTCGGCGAGCACTGCCCTCATCCACTCATCACCAGCTTCCCACGTCTCAACCACCGATCTCAAACCACCGATATATATATATATATATATATATATATTATATATATATATATATTATATATATATATATATATATATATATATATATATTATATATATATATATATATATATATTATATATTATATATATATATAATATATATATATATATATATATATATATATATATATATATATATAATATAGATATTATATATATATATTAAATATATATATAAATATATATATATAT
>JAXIVJ010017670.1:0-25478 GCA_036785665.1 Chirona hameri | reverse complement strand
ACATATTGCATACCTTCATGATAAATAACAATGCGTAGGGAGGCTAATTTACTGAATTAGTTATCGAGTACTTACTGAGTACCGATTGATATAAGCGTGGATCGCTTATGAGTAGGAAACTGCCAATATCTTTCGGTAGGAATGTTTATATGGAAAATGTGATGAATTTACATCACATTTTGGCCTCGTCTATCGATTTCAGGTGCTAACTCCATTTTTGTGGAAAAGGGTGATTATCTCCCTTTAAAGGGAGATAATCACCTTTGTATTTTGTTAGCAACAATTTATTTGGCTACCGTTATGGTATTACAATGATGTGATCTAAATTTAAGAATTAAATCAAATTATTCCCTAAATCAAAGTTGGAAGTTTGGGAAAATTAATGATCGGTATTTTCCCTCCAGTATTGGAAAGCGCAACATCTGGCGCTTTTGCATCAATCTGTCCAACGTTGTTGAATGGGCATTGGGCACTTATAAACAAATCACCGACACTAAATAGGTCGCCGTATCCGTCACTGCTAAACTGACGATTTCAATGCACTTTTTTCAAATGATTGTTGATTTTTCATAAACATTTGGCACATATGCGCAAAAGATAGAGTGCAGGAAACATATTGCAGGCCTTCATGATAAATAACAATGCATAGGGAGGCTAATTTAATGAATTCGTTACCGAGTACTTGTTGATTATAAGCGTGGAACGCTTATCAACTATGACTTGAAATATCTATCGGTAGGAATTGTTATATGCAAAATGTAATGAATTTACAACATATTTTGGTCTCGTCTATCGATTTCAGGTGCTAACTTCATTTTTGTGGAAAACGGTGATTATCGCCGTTTAAGGATTCTTAAGGATTCTTTAGGCTTGGGCCTAAAAAATATTCGAAGTTGGTATAGCTGATTCGAAACTGGTGTCACTGGTTTCAAAGTTGAAATGGCAGACCCTCAGTTTACTAACTCCAGCTCCTAAAAGTTGGTATGGCCGATGCCATACCTGCCATACCTACGGCATTCCTTGTAACGTGCCTTTTCAACCGTTTTGTTTGGCCCTTTCAACGCTTAGGAAGGGAGCCTTTCAACTCTCGGGAAGGGCCTTTCGAGCCCCCCCCCCCCCCTGGACGAAATCCTGGCTACGTGTCTGTGTGGACTGTGGTTAATTAACAGCCATGCCACTGCAACTTAGCAGTAATGCGCATGTATAAGTCGCCAGTGGCGTACCCAGGATTCGCTCCAGGAGGGGGACATTTTTGTTCAGGAGAGCATCAAGTACCCCCACCCAAAAACTAACTGGATTTGGCGCACTATATTTTTAAAAGGGCATATTTTCACCATTGTTCTCATAAAAAAGTCAAAAAATCATTCATTTTTTCGACCAAAGGGGGGCACGTACAGACCTTCAAGGGAGGGGCAATTGCCCTGTTTGCCCCCCCCCCCCTTGTGTACGCCTATGTAAGTCGCTCAGTTTTTTAAAAGCGGAAAGTACGTTAAAGGAAATAGTTCACCTTGGAAAATTTTCCCAAACACGATTTGATTATATTTTTGTAATACAATTTCTTTTAGATTTTCAAAAAGGCCTTATATCGCGCAGATTCAGGACAGAAGGCCGTAAATTATTACTGTTTATCAAAACTATATGCATACTCTCTGCGTCCGAGTCCTGACGTCAGGCGAATTAAAAAAATGGCTCAGCCAATCAGATTCGAAAGTAGTCGCGTAAGGATAGACTCGCATTAGAGATGTGCCAACCGGCGGCCGGCGGTTCGCTTGCTAGCACCAGCTTCAAGCTGATTGGCTGATGGTCAGTGTTGGAATTTTATTAAATCGGTTGGGGGGGGGGCAACGGCCGAATGCTCGAAATTCAAATTGCAACTAAATGTCCAATACTATATATATAATATAAAGTATAATTATGATATAATAAACATATTATAAACTGTTACAATTAATACAATTATGGAGCCATTTTGTCCGTTTCACACAGGGAAAAATACCCAAAATTGTCCACCAATTTCTATATTTCAGCCCATAAAATTGACCAATTACTAATTGACTGACATTGATATTTCGGTCATATTTTGTTGTCGTATTTTAAAAGACAGCAACACAATTTCGACAAATGGCAAGCGCCACTCGAGCCGACCGATCGCCCCCTCAAGTCGACCGAGAGCCCTCTAAGGCAGACAGAAGAGCCCCACAGGCACACTAGGGGATCCCTACAGGCCGACTAAGGGCCCCTCAGGCAAACCGAGGGCCCCTTCAGGCCGCCCCAGAGCCCCCAGGCCGACCAAGGGTTCCTCAGATCGAAAAACCTCTATCAAGGCTCTCAGGCCGAACGAGAGCCACTCAGGCCGACCGAGGGTTCCGCAGGCCTAGTGAGGGCCCCATCAAGCTGACCGAGGGCCCGTCAGGCCAAACTAGAGCCACTCAGGCAAACTGAGGGTCCCTCGGGTCCACTCAGGGCCCCTTCACGCCGACCGAGGTTCCCTCAGGCATACCGAAGGCCACTCAAGCCGACAGACGGGCTCTCAGTCCAAAGACCCCTTCAAGCCGGCCCATTGGCACTGAGGCCGAACAAGGACTTCTCGTGCCGACTAAGGGCCCCTGAAGCCGATCGAGGTTCACTAAAGCCGACCGAGGGCCCCCTCAGACCGACCGAGTTACCCTCCAGGCCGACCGAGGGCCCCTCAGGCCAACCCCCTCAAACCCACTAAGACCCTCAGGCCGACTGAGGCCCCCCTCAGGCCGACAAAGAGCCCCTCGGGCCCAACAAAAGTTCCTCAGGTTGCCCAAGCCGGCCGAAATTCCCTCAAGCCGATCTAGGACCCCTCAGGCCGGCAGAGTTCCCATCCAGGGCTACCGAGGCCCCCTCCAGGCCGACAGAGGCCCCCTCACGCCGACAAAGGATCCCTGAGATCGACCAGGTCGACTGAGCCGACGGAGGGCCGGCAGGGGAACCCTCAGGCCGAAGAATGGCTCTCCAGGCCGACTGGGACCCCCTCCGACGGACGAAGGACTCCCTCAAGTCCAGGGGCGCAGCCAGGATTCCCCCCTCCCCTCCCCCCCCCCCCTGCATGCGCCACTGCCAACTTGCCTCGGGATACTCCCGCTTCTTGCTGTGTGAGTGGTACCTAGAGACAGGAGGCGTCGCCACCGGGGAGGGAGGCTGGGGGTGCCCCCCCCCCCTCAGGATCGCTCCGGCCGGAGTCCGCCCCCCCCCCCAATTCGCAGGATTTTAACATTAGCCCAATGGGGCTGGCCCCAAAACCCATGGCTGCCCCCACCCTCCCCCACTAAAAAATTTGGGGCGACGCCACTGTCTAGAGAGGTGACTTGTTGACTAAGTTAAAGGAAATAGTTCACCTTCAACATTAGTTTTAAAATTGAGTTAGCAGTTTTGTAGCCCGTGTTGGGAAACCCCTATCTGCAAGTTTTCTTGACTGAAAAAACTCCAGCCGAATATATTTGATTTTTTTTTGGGGCGAAGGAATGCGGTGCTGGCGAAAGAATGTGATGCTGGATCTACCCGGGCAGAGGCTATACCATCGTCCATCAGCCAATCAGCTTGAAGCTGGTGCTAGCAAGCGAACCGCCGGCCGCCGGTTGGCACATCTCTAATGCGAGTCTATCCTTATGCGACTACTTTCGAATCTGATTGGCTGAGCCATTTAGTAAATTCGCGTGACGTCAGGACTCGGACGCAGAGAGTATGCATATAGTTTTGATAAACAGTAATAATTTACGGCATTCTGTCCTGAATCGGCGCAATATAAGGCCATTTTTGACAATATAAAAATAAATTGTATTACAAAAATATAATCAAAACGTGTTTGGGAAAATTTTCCAAGGTGAACTATTTCCTTTAACGTACTTTCCGCTTTAAAAAAAACTGAGCGACTTACATAGGCGTACACAAGGGGGGGGGGGGCAAACGGGGCAATTGCCCCCCCCCCTGAACGTCTGTACGTGCCCCTTTGGTCGAAAAAAAAGAATGATTTTTTCTTTTGTATGAGAGAAGTGGTGAAAGTATGCCCTTTTAAAAATATAGTGCGCCAAATCCAGTGAGTTTTTTTTGGTGGGGGTACTTTATGCCCCCCCTCCCCCTGAGCAAAAATGTCCCCCTCCTGGAGCGAATCCTGGGTACGCCACTGGCGACTTATACATGCGCATTACTGCTAAGTTGCAGTGGCATGGCTGTTAATTAACCACAGTCCACACAGGCACGTAGCCAGGATTTCGTCCAGGGGGGGGGGGGGCTCGAAAAGCCCTTCCCGAGCGTTGAAAGGCCCCCCTTCCTAAGCGTTGAAAGGGCCAAACAAAACGGATGAAAAGGCACGTTACAATGATGGAGAATGTCGTAGGTATGGCAGGTATGGCATCGGCCATACCAACTTTTAGGAGCTGGAGTTAGTAAACTGAGGGGTCTGCCATTTCAACTTTGAAACCACCGACATCAGTTTGGAATCAGCTATACCAACTTCGAATACTTTTTTAGGCCCAAGCCCTGGAATCCTTAAAGGGCGATAATCACCGTTTTCCACAAAAATGGAGTTAGCACCTGAAATCGATAGACGAGAAAAACATATGTTGTAAATGCATTACATTTTGCATATAACAATTCCTACCGATATATATTTCAAGTCATAGTTGATAAGCGTTCCACGTTTATAATCAACAAGTTCTCGGTAACGAATTCAGTAAATTAACCTCCCTACGCATTTTTTTGTGTGCACAGTAACTTCACAATATCAGCGACAGTACACAGCAGTTACTACACGGTTAGTTATTGATCACCTCAGTGTCAGCGGCAGTTCACAGTTCACCGTAGAGACACAGTAACCCCACGACAGCACACAGGCACCGGCAAGAGGAGCGGCAGCACGCGCCGATCACGGCGAGGGGGGCGGCAGCACGCGCGGACAGCGGCGAGCGAGACGACAGCACGCTACAGCAGCAACGACCACGCTCCAACGCGGCAGCAGACGGATCCCCCTCCGCACCCCGGTCGCAGCTCGCGCCCGGCCGGCGCCGGCCCAGCGCCAACCGACACCCCATAGAACGGGAATTCGCAGCGGCGCGTCAGGGAAAGGATGTCTTTGAGGATGTTTGAGTATATGGAAAGAATGGGGGGGGGGGGGGGGAGCAAGAGTGAGCAGATGATTACCACGTTTATGTTTGCGTGTGCAGTTGCACCTATCGAGCGCGAGTGTGTGTGTACATGCGTGTATCTGTGGGTGTGTTTGTATGTGCATGAGCGTGTCTTTGTGCGCGCATGATAATTTCAATATTTAGTTCTGGCAGCATTTTCAACTGTTTCCATTTATCGTAGTACTTGTCTATGTTTCTGGATAATCTAGCGGAGTGAAGCTCCTTGTGGGCTTCTAATTGCAGGCTGCTAAAAAATTGTTGAATCGATGGCTTACAATTGTGATGTCCAGCACTATATATAGTTATTTTTGCGATGGAGCATATTATTATGTGCGTTTTTTCACATTTATCAAGGTTTGGAAAAAAACATGTTTTCCTGCTAAAGTTGCATACGAGTCCAAAGTATGATCTCAGTACGTGTGTATATGTGTATATATGTATACAAAATGAATTCCGTGGGCAATATCGTGCACAAATCTATAGTATGCTGTTCTTGATGTATGGTATGCGATGGAAGATAAATATTTTGTAGGTGGTGCGATCGAAGCAATTGTCACGATTGTGAATGCTGATGATGATGTTGCTGATGATGATGTTGCTGATGATGATGTTGCTGATGATGATGTTGCTGATGATGATGTTGATGATGATGATGTTGCTGATGATGATGTCGCTGATGATGATGTTGCTGATGATGATGTTGCTGATGAAGATGTTGCTGATGATGATGTTGCTGATGATGATGTTGCTGATGATGATGTTGCTGATGATGATGTTGCTGATGATGATGTTGCTGATGATGATGTTGATGATGATGATGTTGCTGATGATGATGATGTTGCTGATGATGATGATGATGATGATGATGATGATGAAGATGATGATGATGATGATGATGATGATGATGATGATGATGATGATGATGATGATGATGATGATAATGATGATGATGATGATGATGATGATGATGATGATGATGATGATGATGATGATGATGATGATGATGATGATGATGATGATGATGATGATGATGATGATGATGATGATGATGATGATGATGATGATGATGATGATGATGATGTTGTATTTAAAGAGGCAGTTAGGAAAACGTCGTGTCGAAATGTTTTACTGTTTGATAAAGGCCTGTGGCCGAAATATTACAACATAATAATAACATTTGGATAACATTGGATTTTCACATTTTCGAGGAAAGGTCATGTTTTTTAGTTTATTAATTGTATGTTTTCTCCTAAAAATCCATCCATAAGTATCTGTGCGAAGTTATTTTTGTTTAAGTAAGCAAGTTGCAGCAAATATTTAAATTTGTGTCCAAAATTACAACAATCTAGCGTTTTTAGCAAGAAATTCCACGATATGCTTTCAAATGCCGCTTCAAAATCTGCAGCAACTATGTAGCCACTGCGTTCTTCATCGTTTACTTTTTGTATTACGTCATACACTAATCTACTGTTTTCTGCGATGCATCGCCCCTTGATATAAGCTGATTGTGACTGATATAATGTCATTCATTACATTTTTTAATCTATTAGTTATGGCTGCAGAAATTATTTTAAAATCTACGTTTAGTAGAGAAATAGGTCGCCATCCTTTAAATGTGTCTAACGGATTTCCAGCTTTGGGGATCAACGTAACTATGGCTTCCCTGTGTGTTAGCGGAAAAGAGCCATCTGATATACTTTGATTTAGAGTTCGGAACAGAAAAATACCCAAGTGATCCCAAAAGAGTTTGAAAAAGCTTGCTGTGAACCCGTTTGAGCCTGGCGATTTTCCCGTTTTCATTGACATTAGAGTTGTACTTCGCATTGTTATTTATCATGAAGGTCTGCAATATGTTTCCTGCACTCTATCTTTTGCGAATATGTACCAAACTTTTATGAAAAATCAACTATCATTTGAAAAAGTGCATTGAAATCGTCAGTTTAGCAGTGGCGGTGACGGCGACCTATTTAGTGTCGGCGATTTGTTTATAAGTGCCCAATGCCCATTCAACAACGTTGAACAGATTGATGCAAAAGCGCTTTCCAATACTGGAATACTGATTCCAATTTTCCAATGTTGCGCTTTCCAATACTGGAGGGAAAATACCGATCATTAATTTTCCCAAACTTCCAACTTTGAATAAGGGAATAATCTTATTTCATTCTTAAATTTAGATCACATCATTGTAATACCATAACGGTAGCCAAAGAAATTGTTGCTAACGAAATACAAAGGTGATTATCTCCCTTTAAAGGGAGATAATCACCCTTTTTCACAAAAATGGAGTTAGCACCTGAAATGCTTAGATCGGTCGGTACTCAGTAAGTACTCGATAACGAATTCAGTAAATTAGCCTCCCTACGCATTGTTATTTATCATGAAGGTATGCAATATGTTTCCTGCACTCTATCTTTTGTGAATATGTGCCAAAATGTTATGAACAATCAACAATCATTTGAAAAAGGTGCATTGAAATCGGCAGTTTAGTTTGGCACCGGCCGGCCGATGCCAAGCTAAACTACGGCGACCTATTTAGTGTCGGCGATTTGTTTACAAGTGCCCATTCAATAGCGTTGAACAGATTGATGCAAAAGCGCCAGATGTTGCGCTTTCCAATACTGGAGGGAAAATACCGATCACTAATTTTCCCAAACTTCCAACTTTGAATTAGGGAATAATTGTATTGAATTCTTTCTGTCGAATCGTGTATATCGCATGTCGCTGCGATCCTCGGTTTGCGAGTTATCGGCCCGGGATCGACGCGCGTTTGGCCGTTTTCGTCGATTGGTGAATGTGGCCGTTTCTTATGTTAGACCAATGACACAGTTGTCATCGACGCAGCGGCCGACACGTATGTTAGATCTTGTTGAAATTTTAAAATGATGGTGCGCCTGTACCACCGGACCTGCGTGCCAAATTGCACGTACCTAGCTGAAACGGTTATTGAGTTATTAGCCGATTTTGTATGACCGATACGTTATTTGATTTACACGTACGTACCACGCACGCACGCACGCACGGACGGACGGACATCCTACAATTATGAATATAAGAGAAGACTAGGGAATCACGCCTCTCACGATTAAGTGGGCAGCACGACACTTTTATTGGGGGCATCGTGTTCCACAAGGGACTTGCAATTCTATAAGTGGGGCCTCACGATCCGGGCATACCGCATTTACGGTATTTGCGGTATAGTAGCTACGCCCTTGGTCTTGTGCCTCCCAAGTTTGGATCCTGGATACGCCTATGATGAAGTACAACATGCAAAAGGGAACTATCTACGATCAGTAACTGATTTATAGTGCTGGGTAGCAACTTGCCTGCGGTTAATATTTTATATATTTGTCCTCCCTTTTTCACTAACCTGATACTGCTTATGGTGAAAAATATGCTTTATAACTGCTTTGTATAATGTCACAATAACATACCTGATACCATTTCATTTATCAAAAAAGCAACATAAAAAACGGTTTTATTGCGCATTTACTTCACCGCCATATTGAGTGACCTGCACAGGCCTATGGTTTTTGCATTTTCAAAAGTCACCGCCATATATCAATCTCCAATTCAATCTCTATCGATCTCCATTAGTTGGTTTAAAATCGGTGGATAAAGATGACAGCTGTGTTGATCACAAGTACCTATTATATTTGTAGTTTTTGCCACCCTGTTGCCCCCCCTCCCCTTATCATTTTTCGTTTATTTTATTTTTTAGACATGTAGATTGTGTTGAGGGAAATCAAACGCAGTTTCATTTTTGAAAATCGGACGACTGGATCTCGAGATCTCAGGGGGGGGGGGGGGGGCTGGAATCCGCCACCCCCGTTACAAATAGGGGTATCCAGGAGCCTGTTACAAATAGAGCCGTCCGAATACTTATTCGTTGTTTACCGGCCGATTGTGTTCAAACTTATGCTAAATGTTGGTGTCTATGAGTGTATTCGAACCCTGAAATCATTTCTTGCTGAGGAAAATCGTTTGTCCTCAGGAGGTCAAAGAGTGCCTGCGATGTAAAATCTTGGTTACCGCATAAGTTTTTCCTTAAAGTACTTACCGAAGTCGTTTCAACGGCTAAATATTACCACCAGCCTATAGACGGTGCACAACGCAAGACTTGACTCCTCCAGGTTATCGTTTGACCTCAGGTCACCTGGAAAGGCGCTAATATCGATTTAACGAGCCGTCCAAATACGTTTTCGTTGTTTACCGACCGATTGTGTTCAAACTTACCTTCGGTGGGTTAAATGGAAGGCGCTGGTGGTAAAATGGCTTCTCTAAGTGATTTTTGGAAGAAAATAAAAACATTATGCGGTACACCGTCATTCTCCCATAGGCCATAATGGTAACTTATGTTGTGACCTGAGGTCAACCAGTGACCATGGCCGGTCAGATCACTCAATGTGAACCGTCTATAGGCTAGTGTGAATATTTAGCCGTTAAAACGACTTCGATAAGTACTTTAGGGAAACAGTTATGCAGCACCCGATATTTGACCTCGCGGGCACTATATGACCTCCCGAGGTCAAACGATTGACATCAGGAATAAATGCTTTTAGGGTTCGAATACACTCATAGACACCAACATTTCGTATAAGTTTGAACACAATCGGCCGGTAAACAACGAATACGTATTTGAACGGCTTGTTAAATGGATATTAACGCCTTTACAGGTGACCTGAGGTCAAACGGTGACCTGGAGGGGCCAAGTTTTGCGTTGTACACCTTTGGTGGGTAAAATGGAAGGCGATGGTGGTGGAATGGGTTCTCTAAGTGATTTGAGGAAGAAATGTGCGGTACCCCGTCATTCTCCCATAGGCCATAATGGTAACTTATGTTGTGACCTGAGGTCAACCGGTGACCATGGCTGGTCAGATCACTCGTTGTGAATCGTCTATAGGATAGTGTGAATATTTAGCCATTGAAACGACTTCGACAAGTACTTTAAGGAAACAGTTATGCGGTACCCGATATTTGACCTCGCGGGCACTATATGACCTCCCGAGGTCAAGCGATTGACCTCAGAAATAAATGCTTTCAGGGTTCAAATACACTCATAGACATCAACATTTCGTATAAGTTTGAACACATCTGTGTCACTCTAACCCCTTCAAAACTCCGCCGTAAACAATGCGCCCTATACTCTGACCCACAGACGCCGGTTCGCTTGGTAGCAGTTGATCATCAGCGCCTCTAGCGGCGGGAAATTTATTGTGGTGCCCCACTCAACGACTGCAGTCCATCAGCGCCCCTGCCGGCTGCGGGCTGAACTACGGGCCGGTCACACGCCGGTCCCACAGACCGCTGAGGCAGCGTTATTAGCGTCAGGAATTATTCACTTTTGTATTCATCATAAGTTATCTGTTAGCTAGAAGCGCAATATTTTGGGTGGATATTGGTCAGTAAAGACGGCGGTATCCGGGTGTATATTGTTTTTTTTTGTGGTGAAAACTTGTCTTCGTGTTATCCTTTACGATGTTGGGAAGAATAGCATGGTCAAAAATATTGCAAAAATATTGCAACGCCTGTCAGCCTGCCTAAGTATTACTCGAACAGCTTTGTGTTAAGATATAATGTAAAGAGGGTACCTTCGCCTGCAAAATGGTGAAGTCTCAGCGTTCTATGTTCAACAGTTTCCGAGTACCGATTTAAATACTGAAAATTCCTTTTTTTATGTAAGTTGTCATAACTTTCGACTTGAACAAAGCTTTGCTCTGAACGACATGTGACACGCCAGGCCAATGTACTCTCTGTCGAATCGTGTTTATCGCATGTCGCTGCGACCCTCGGTTTGCGAGTTATTGGCCCGGAATCGACGCGGGTTTTGCCGTTTTCGTCGATTTGTGAATTTGGCCGTCTCCTATGTTAAACCAATGACACAGTTGTTGCCGACACAGCGGCCGACACGTATGTCGGATCTTATTGAAATTGTATTACGAAGGTGTGCCTTTGCCACCTGACCGCGTGTTAAATTTCACGCACCTAGCTGAAACGGCTGTTGAGTTATTAGGCGATGTGTGTATGACCGTTACGTTATTTGATTTCCACGTACCAACAACGCACGCACGGACGGACATTTTATAATTAATGATACAATATTTTATACATATAATTCAATAGTAGCAGCCATTTTTACAAACTGACATCATATCAGGTCAAGGTCAGGTCACATAAGGTACAAATTTTAAATTGATAAATCCAAATACAAAATGCATGTTTCTAGACCAGTTTTGTCTCAGAAATACAGTGCTGGTATTGATTTGTTTGTATCTGGTCACTAAAACAAAACAAAAACGGAATTTCCAAAATATTACGTCATGAGTTACTCATACTTAGGGAGCCATAAGTCAGTCAAAAAAAAAATATTGCTTTTAAATTTGGTTTGGGTGTTTTCCACATGAGGTTCTCCAACATATCTTCCGATTTTCTGAAAACGTTTGAAAATGTTGATTTTGAAGTCATTTTTTTCAAACAAATTGGTTTATTGATTTTTTTTTGGGTCAAAAACCAAAAATTGCAAAAATCCGAGATAGCGATTTTGTAGACCTTGCTACTTGCTATCTTTTGAAGTTTGTATTGCATTTTCCTCTAAATATGACATTTGTTACGGCCTCCTAAAGTTAAGCTGATTTTGTGTCAAACTCGTGTGTAGTGACGTCACTAAATTCGATATATCTCAAACAACAATCGATGCAATTGCTTTATTTGTGCACAGAAGACGTAAAATTGATGCAGAAGAAGGTACTTGAAGTTTCACGTAGATAGCGCTGTTTTTTTTACCTATTGCTAAATTTCGTCAGGGCCCCCCCCCCCCCCCCCCAGCCAATGGCGGGTTAACGCCTAACCCTTGTATTCTATTTAGCATACGAAGACAGTGCCATACATTAGTTGCGGTCGGGGGGTGGCAGCGACTCGAACACAGGACCTCTAAGTCAACACGCAACCGCCAACGCTTTATACAAGAGAGTTAGCTGAAATCCGCGGGACATGGTCAATGGGAGGCACCGCTCGAAAGCTTAGAAATCCTACCGCAAGATGTCACTCAAGTCGGTCGGGCTGATTGCGCGGCGGCTTATGCCAGGGTTTTTGCGTTGTTGACCCTTCTTTGGGGCCTGGTTCTTTAGGTACAGTGAGATCTAATGTTTTGGTCCCGATCGGTATGAAAGGCGGTACGGCACCGTTTCCGACCACGCCATGTCGATTGGTGAAGGTCCCGAGTCGCTATCTCTGATAGGTTCTGAGTTTCAGCGTGGCAGTAGCGTTTTTGACCCTTCTCTGGGCCCCACCCCATGTTACGGTACTCCACACGCACTACACCACTACCCTGCAGATCAAATTCACCGAAACATCCATTGCCCTACCGGTCACAGGCAGCACCGGGCCACGCCCCACCAGCCCGTTGACGCACTGCGCGGAAATATGTATGTCGCTATGAAGGCCGCTTCCGGTCACAGGCCATTGTGCCATTTGCTCTGTGCATCTAGCGGTAACGCAGTGCGGTTTCGCAGACTGCGATTCCGCTGGGCCAAAATGTGCCCTTCTCACTTTACCATTTATCTTTACCATTTAGCATTCATCTTTTACCCTTCTTTCTCTGATACCGCAAATATTTGTGTATTAGGTAAGATTAATCCAGCCAAAGGGCGCCGGAACGGTTTTTGTAAATATATGGATCAGTATTGGGTAGTTTGAAAATAAAGCTATCATTAATATATAATCATATTGTAATATAATATCATAATATCATAATCATATTAAATCACTTTGTCATAAATGTATGGGAATAATATTGTCCAATTTCAGTTGGAAGATGAGATAGGCAGTGAGTGTATGTTTATCTTGATGAAAAATACACATGATTTCGTTCATTCCATTTTTTTAATGAAAAGGAATAGCCTAAACTTAAATAAAATACCAACGTTATATTCAGAAATACACATAACATGATTTGCTCAAATATAATGGATTAAATTAATTATATTATTAATGAAATAATAGTAATAATTATAATGATAATAATACAAATAGTAATAATAATAATAGTACTAATAATAATTTATGGTTAATGTATTTCTAATCTGGTGCAATAAGGTATCATATGTTTATTAAAGTCTAGGTATTCCTGAATGTAAATCACCTATAAAGATACATTACGCAGTTGGGCACATTTTGTCGGAACACGTCGCCAACACCACAATTCAGGAATACACACTCAGAATCAGGTGGCGGTGAAGTCTTTCAGAATGAAACGCGTTCGCCTGTGTAACACATCTCCGCATATGTTTTTGCCGCTTGTCATTGCCGTAACTATTCTAGAAAGTATTTCTGTTCCTCGACGAAAAAAAATGTCACTTGACAAATGACCTTCCCTCGAATGTACCCCAAAGATCTTCAAGACATATGATTCTGTATGTTAAATTTTTGAACACAGTCTATTATCACGCACCCTGGAGGGGGGGGGGCGAAATCCGCATACCCCTAAAGTTTTTCGAAGATTGCCGAAAAACGGCGGCGCGTAACGCCGTTTTTTCATACCTGTTTGGAAATTAACTACCCACATTATGTAAAATTCTTGATCTCGGGCTATTTCAGGTCAGGTCACCAGACCAGGTCACGTGATAACCCCAACTCCAAAACGTTTGCGGTCGTACCGCAGACACATTTTTAAGCTGATTGGTTTCAAACTTGCCATATTTCATAACTCGCGCACTGCAGGCCCCCCCCCCGTGCAGTGCGTGATTTCCACCCCCCCCCCTCATGTTTTTCTCAGATAGCAAAAATAGACAGCGGCGAGCAGCGCCGTCAGGTTTTGGCACACCTGTTAAGACATGAATTGCGCACACTTTGAGATAAAAAAAAATACATCGGGTTATCTCAGGTCAGGTCACCAGACCAGGTCAAGTGACCACACCTCCAAAAACGTTTGCTGTTCAGCCAAAGCCGGAGTTTCTCACCGATCAATTTAAAACTTACAGGGTGTCATGAGGGCATAAGTACTTACAATTCGTTAATCTCGGAATTTTTATATCGGTGACCTAAGGTCAGGTCAATTTCGTCACCTTCCATAATGAGTCAATGTGGAAATATTCAAATGCTTCCTATTTCAAGGATATGCATGATATTAGTCCAATTACTTCTGGATCATGTTATTATATGATTTTTTTTGATGATCCACGTGTAAATTTTGTTCAGTGGCCCCTATAGGGTCATTGGAGGTCATCCGAGTTCACCATCACTTGTTTGTCAATAACTCGCGACATAATAAAGATAGAGAAGTAAAACCGAAAGAAATGTGTTTGTCTCGTCGAGACACGTCTCTATATATGCAACATTACCTATTTGGGTCTTGACCTCAGGTCAAGGTCACGTGACCTGTGGTCAAATTTTACACCATGTATATCATTCGTAGTACCTTGACGATACAAATATAATGGCGTACACAGTCTTACGTTAGCTTGATTATGTAAAAAGTTATCAGCCAAAAACGGTTTTGCAAAAAAAGCAGCATTTTTTTTTTTGATCTCTGGTGCCTCAAATATTGACCTTAGATCAAATTTGAGGAAATTTTCTCGATTGCAAATTTCAATGGCTGGCGATCTCTTTTTTCCGTTTGTTTCTAGCTAGCATAGTTCCCGAGATATATGGGAATTTCTGGAGCGCAGTCCTAAAACAGGAAAAACTGGAAAATTTGACCTTTGATGACCTCTGGTGACCTTAATTTTGACCTGACCTAAAAAATAACTAAATACTTTCGATAGAACTTGTATCAAGCTATCAAACACGTTTTCCACTTATCGCTACTTATCGTAGTTTTCGAGATCTCATGGGGAGGGGCGGAAATCAACCCCTCTTCAGTTCGTGTTCGGTGCAAACCCCCTGCAGTGCGCGGGATAAGGTCATAGATACCTACAATTTGTTTATCTCGGATTTATTATATCGGTGACCTAAGGTCGGGTCAATTTCGTGACCTCCAACACTGTTTTGTCAATAACTATCGAGATAACGAAGATAGAAAAGTGAAAACGGTATCAATGTGTTTGTCTCATCGAGACACGTCTCCTAATATGCAGCATGACCTACTTGGGTCACCACTTGACCTGAGATCAAATGTCCCAGTTGACCTAACCTGGTTAACATGAATATGATTAGAAATTCCTTGACGAGACAAATACTGTGGCGCCAACCGTATTGTTTTATCTTTATTAGGTAAAAAGTTATTTGCAAAAACAGTTTTTCCCAAAAATAGCCTTTTGACATTTGATGACGTCTGGAGCCTAAACTATTGACCTGAGGTCAAATCTGAAACCATCAAATGCGATTGCATTTTTCAAAAGCTTTCTATTGTTGTTTTTTATTTTCTCGTTTGTTCCTAGCTATCATAGTTCCCGAGGTATTTGGGTGTTTGAAGCGAAGTCCTAAAACTGGAAAATCTGACCTTTGATGACCTCTGGTGACCTTAATATTGACCTGACTTAAAAAAAAGACCGATATACTTTCGATAGAACTTGTGTCAAGCTATCTAATAACGTTTTCCACTTGTCGCTATGTTGCGTGGTTTTCGAGATCATAGGGGGGGGGGGGGCGAAATCCGCCCCCCCCCCTCCAGGGCGTGTAATTATATGAGGCCCTCCAGGGTGCGTGTAATATAGTCCACACTAGCCTTGATCTGAAAGGCTACAACTTGCCCCCCGAACTAATTAGCCATATCGCATAACGGTATCAAACGCATATTAAAATGGCATTAACAATTTAACGAAGGGGCACACATAGTATTATCAGTAAGGACAACTGATGTGTATCGATTGATACATGCCTCGGGGCATGTCCCAGGAAAATGATTAATATACCTACTCTGCTGCTCACCACTCAGCTGGTGTTGGCTGAACGGCCCCTTCCAATAGTATGGGTACTCCGACCGAGCGAACTTCACAAGTGCACCGCACGGGGAGCTGCACTGCGTTCACTTGTGCACCGCGCGGGGAGCTGCACTGCGTTCACCTGTGCACCGCACGGGGAGCTGCACTGCGTTCACTTGTGCACCGCGCGGGGAACTGCACTGCGCTCACCTGTGCACCGCGCGGGGAGCTGCACTGCGTTCACCTGTGCACCGCGCGGGGAGCTGCACTGCGTTGGACACTGACGCGGCTGTGACCATTGCGAACACTGCCTGTACCTGTGGCGCACTGTCTGCACCGTGTCCAGACACACATGTGGCGCACTGTCTGCACCGTGTCCAGACACACATGTGGCGCACTGTCTGCACCGTGTCCAGACACACATGTGGCGCACTGTCTGCACCGTGTCCAGACACACATGTGGCGCACTGTCTGCACCGTGTCCAGACACACATGTGGCGCACTGTCTGCACCGTGTCCAGACACACATGTGGCGCACTGTCTGCACCGTGTCCAGACACACATGTGGCGCACTGTCTGCACCGTGTCCAGACACACACAGACACACAGACACAGACACACATGTGGTTTGATGCTCCACAATGGCATCCGACAGGTGTAGGTATTTTGTCATGTCATATACATAGTGCAAGTCCCGCCACGTGAGAGGGACGTGAATTGATGGGCAGTTGATAGGTATACAGCACAATGCTTCCACTGGATGCCGAAATGTTGATTGTTAGTGTTGATGAGGGCAGTTTGGAACGCACTGCATAAATAGTTTAAATATATTTGTAGTCCGTAAGGCATATATACCCGAAAATTGCTCTTAACCCTCGCCCGGGTAGGGAAAAATCACTACGTGTTCGGGTAGGGGGAAGGGGGGGGGGGGGGGGGGGGGGGTTGGTACGATCCCCTCCTTAGCATTTCGCCCCTAATTGAGCTAGAGCTTTGATTTTTTTTAAAAACGCGCGTGTTGCTGGGTATGAGAGGAAGCCGCTGATACCCGATTTTAAGGTATTGGGTCATTAGGTGACCTCTGAGGTCATGTTAATGACCCAAATGGCATAAAAATTGAAAATGCGTATAAATTGAATTTTATGAAGCTATAATCGTGAATTAGCATATCATAATGCTTAATGGGTGCCAAATTCGTAATCAGCGTCACAAAATGTCCTAAAAACTGCCAAATTCCAAAAAGGTCATGTCAGGTCATCTGAGGTCAGTGACCTCGGTTGACCTGTGGAAGCGCATGACCCCAGTGGAACATATAATTATGTAAAATGGATCCCAAATTTGAAATCAGCGTCCCAAAATGCCCTAGGAACCGCCAGAAGCCCAACACAGTCATCTGAGGTCATCGGAGGTCAGTTGACCTCTGAAAAGGTCAATCGAGTTCACAATCTCAGTGGAAACCACAACTGTCACCTGGAAGCACCTGTGCATATGCTCCTGAACAACACACACTCAAGAACTGCAGAAGTTACAAGCATCGATACTGCGGGACGCCAGTTGCGCCTGAGATGACCTTGAGTAACAGGTCATAGGTCACGGGTCATGTGGGTTAGAAATTCAACATTTTTAGAGTATGTGGGAATTTTTTCCAAATTAAGGTACTAAAAGTTGCATCAAAATCGGTTGGAAACTACGCGAGTTATTCCAGAAAAATCGAGGGGGTGGCATCCATCCCCCTACTCGGGCGAGGGTTAATGTCTGTTCCATGTCACATAAATGGGGTGTTTTCCTATTGGCGTGACACTACAGCTCGTATGTTTCAAAGATGTTAACTCTCGAAAAAACTCGCAATAAGTTCTGAGTTTGTCGTTTGGTCCAAGCTCTGATAAAGGGTCGTTTGATCTAAAAGCACATGCAGATTATTTAAAGTCTGCATTTATTTTAACTGTTTTTTTTTTTAGCGGCTAACTTAACCTAACTGGTACACCCTCTTCAAACAACGTGGCACAGGCACTAATCATGTGTTCTGCATAATATGCCGATCATAACAATAAGCATTACATTCCTTTATTACACATTTGTTTGCATTACATTTACACAATTACATTCACATTTTCTGCGCCATCTGCAATCCCATCCAGCAGCGCACGCTGTATCAGCGTACGGTATTGTTAGCAGAGCCTGCTGCATACTGTTCCTTGTTTGTTCTCCCGGCACAGGTGGTCGCAGGTGCAGTGCGGGCCGCACTTTCCGCTGCGGCAGTTGCGGCGCACTTTCCGCTGCGGCAGTTGCGGTCGTCACTGCAGTAGCCGCCGATCACCTCGAGTGGCAGAGAGTGGCCGCCGCGGCAGTAGTAGCCCTTCGGACAGTCGGCCGTCTTCTGGCACTCGACGCAGAAGTGTTTGCGAATGCAGATGTTGGAGACGCACTCGCTGGGATCCTGGCAGGGAGAGAGGAACGGCTGCTTGCGCTCGCAGTTGCCGTCGTAGCAGCTGCAGAACTGGTCCTCCCTGCAATCGGTGTGCTCGACGCAGTCGGCGAACTAAGATTTCTGATCAAAACAAAAAGATTCCAGACCTAAATTAACCCAGCAGCGGACGGCGGGGCGGGCGGCACGTGGCGCCGCCTGGAGGCGGCCGATTCAACTACTGAGTGGCGGATGTGGTGCGATGTGGCGGCGGTCAGTGGCTAGAGATAAATATTATTGTTAGTTATTTATATTTTCATGTTAAGTAACGAACAGTAATTTGAGAGAGGTGCTTTAATTTAAGAATTGTATTCTTTTGCACCAATCTAACCACGATTATTTGTCTTGTTTTGTTTTTCTGAATTCTGAAAAATACACGGGTTGTTGTTGTTGTTGGCGCAGTATCCGCTCGAACAGATGTGTGAGCGGCAGTACAGGCTGACCTGGCAGGCGTCGCCCTTGCCGCCCGGTGCCCGGCAGCGGCCTTTCCGACAGAACTCACCGTGCTCACAGTTCACACGGCCAGTGCTGCGAACAACCGGCGCAGACGCCGTGCAGGCAGCGCCTCGAGCTGCATCTGGAGTCGGCCGAGCAGTGTTCTCCGGGGCTCAGCAAGGCCACGCACGTGCCGTGGTCGTAGCGAGGGTACGGCGACTTGCAGTGGACGTCACTGTGGCAGCTGGGCTTGGTTGACGGCGGGTAGACGTGGCCTGGGGCGCAGCGGCCGCCTGAGCAGCGCTTTCCGTACACACAGTGAAAGTCACTGGAGCAGGACAGGCACTGGCCAAGGTTGCACACAAACTTTCAACCGAAAACACTGCATCCCATTGCCCCAGTGTTGCAGCGTCGGTTTCGTTTTACCTAGTGTTCTCTGACTGCGAGTGCATGCTATCGAGCGCAAAAGCTGTACATACTATTAGGACAAACGGGCGGGCTGAATCTAGGCAACAGTACTCCACCATGACTATTCAGCCCTGGATACAATATTGCGGCTATCGGGCATCCGTCCAATGCCAAATTTGATTACTTTTGTGATTTTAGCTACAAAGGAGAACCAATGCGGGCATGCTCCAGAAATGACAAAATGTCGCTAGGAGTTGACTAAGTTCTGGATTTATTGGAGAAACTAAGTGCATGCTACTACTGGTACGTTCCTTTGAAACATATTCGTAATGAATTATTACGCGAAACTAATTTGATGGTTTGCATTTGCCATTTTCTTAATTGGACACAAACTATTTATTTTCTTACAATGGTCACCTCTCATCTATGATGATCCGCTCATCTATGATGATATGGTGATCCGCTCATCTATGAGGCTCGGGTATTAATAAGGGTGTCGGGTTTACTCATAAGGCAGGGGGCACACACGAGACAGATGCAGTCTAGCGCTTTGTGATCCGCGCCAGATATTTCCGGTACATTAATTCTTTACCACCGAAATCTGTCAGTAGACTAGATATGCAAAAGCTGATGTAGTGGCCAAGGCCTCCCAAGCTCTTTTTTCTGAAAAATGGCTGCGACAGAGATAATTAATTCATTTTTAAATTCATGCTGAGTTTGTGAAGAAATCTTTCGCTGTGTTACCACTACACTTACACCCAGATTGTGCCGTCTGAGTACTTCTGTTATAACTTGCGACTTCTTGAACTGTGTGTTGAATTTTGTTGTTTCGGACAGTCAACGAACGATTCAGTTGGTTGTCCAAGTGATTCGTTCGCTTCTGATGCTCCTTTGACTGTACCGCTAATCATCTCCCTGCAATGTGGGACCGTCTAACCTGCAGGTGCTCAGACTGTATCGCAGCATCTCCCTGCAATGCGGAACAGTCTAACCTGCAGGTGCTCAGACTGTATCGCAGCATCTCCCTGCAATGCGGAACAGTCTAACCTGCAGGTGCTCAGACTGTATCGCAGCATCTCCCTGCAGTGCGGAACAGTCTAACCTGCAGGTGCTCAGACTGTATCGCAGCATCTCCCTGCAGTGCGGAACAGTCTAACCTTCAGGCGCTCAGACTGTATCGCAGCATCTCCCTGCAATGCGGAACAGTCTAACCTGCAGGTGCTCAGACTGTATCGCAGCATCTCCCTGCAATGCGGAACAGTCTAACCTGCAGGTGCTCAGACTGTATCGCAGCATCTCCCTGCAATGTGGGACAGTCTAACCTTCAGGCGCTCAGACTGTATCGCAGCATCTCCCTGCAGTGCGGAACAGTCTAACCTGCAGGTGCTCAGACTGTATCGCAGCATCTCTCTGCAGTGCGGAACAGTCTAACCTTCAGGCGCTCAGACTGTATCGCAGCATCTCCATGCAGTGCGAGATAGTCTGTCCACATTTTTTTTATTTTTTTGTATTTCATTTGATCGCCAACAGAGCTACGCTCCACTGACAGGCGAAGTCGTGAAGGTAAGATATAACAATAAATACACAACGCAGCACACACATCACATAATCACACAGCCTAAAGTTTACACTCACAGACTACAGGGTTAAAACGTACTTGATTACCTGTGCTCTAAAAGCTCCAAAACTGTCATAAAAGATGTCTGCGTTAAAAGCACTGCCTAAAAATACATTTATTGCTCTAGGGAGCCGGCAGAACATCCCAGAGTCCACAGTTCTTACCCGTGCTCGAGACACGGTTAAAAGAGATACGGTGCGGGTCGATCGAGGCGGCACGTGCAGGGGAAGCGACCCGAGCAGGACCTGTGAGTCCACTTTCCCCCGCAGGATGTTCCTCAAGAAGAGCAGGTCTTGCTGCACTCTGCGTGATGCTAAGGAAGGAAATTTGAAATGGAGCAGAAGGCTACCATAAGAGAGAGAATTAGCTTGTCCGGAGGATGTATGAGTGAGTAGCCAAATGAGGAACTTGTGCTGCACTCGATCGACCCGCACCGTGTGGGAGTTGGCCGCCCCCGCCCAGACCACGCTACAGTATTCTAAAATCGATCGCACGTTCGCGAAGTACGCAGCTAGCACTGCGCTCCGGTTGAATTGTGAAGTGCTAGTACCGACTTGAAAAGAACGAGTAAGGAAGCCTAGTGCTCGGTTGGCCCTGCTGACTATGTCAGAGACATGTGATGCAAAGGTTATTTTGGTATCTAGTGTTACGCCGAGGTCCCTAATTTTGCTTACATGATACAGTTCGGTACTATTCAGAAAATATTTGGTCTGGACGGGTGCACGCCTGAGAGTCATCGTAAACAATTTGCATTTTGCAGGGTTGAGGGTCAGTCCCCACCTGATGGACCACGCTGACAGATGGTTGAGATCCCTCTGCAGTAACAGTCCGTCAGCTGAGGAGGTGATTTTGCGGAAAATTTTGACATCGTCTGCATACAAAAGGCAGCCGGATTCCATGTTACTCGGTAGATCGTTAATGAACATCGAAAAGAGAAGGGGAGCCAAAAGTGATCCTTCTGGAACGCCGGAGGTCACCGGTTTCCAGTCGGAGATTTTACCGTTGATGATAACTCTCTGGCGTCTATCAGACAGATACGAGACGAACCATTCCAATGCAAGCTCCTTCAAGTGGTAGGAGTGTTTTAGCTTGTGAATGAGAAGCGCATGGTTGACGCTCTGAAAAGCGGCTGAGTAATCAGTATAAATGGCGTCCGTCTGATATCCGTCGGATATTGCCTCCCACGCGTGCTTAAGATAGACACTTAGGTTCGTGCTGCACGAACGCCTAGGAATAAAACCATGCTGCTGCTGGCTCAAAACAGGTACGACATGACGGAACAGTTCATCATAGACAACGCGCTCCAGTATCTTCCCGAAGAGAGGAAGCAGGGAAACAGATATGTAATTTGATGGCTCTTTTTGGCGCCTTTCTTGAATAATGGTATTATGTTTGCCTGCCCCCATCTCCGCGGGAAGACACCGGACCTCACCGACAGGTTGCAAATCTTTGTAATGGGGATGACCAGCTCGTCCGCGCACTCCGTGATTATGCGAGCACTGATGTTGTCTGTCCCGCATGCCTTGTTGGGACTGACCATGGTGAGCGCAGCTCGCACATCTGCCCCAGAAACACGTATACGACACATGTTCTCGACTGGGTAGCTCGGGGCATGAGGAAGGTTCTGCACACGTGGATCAGTGAGCTTGGCAGCGAACGCCTCGTTCAGTGCGTTCGCGTGATCCAAGTCATCCGACACGAGTACGCGATCAGAGTTATAAAGCACCGGTGATATACATGATTTTTTAGTTAGGTTCGCCGGGGTGGGGTTTCTACGCAGCCGCCGGAAAGCCGCCTCCTTCAGCCGGAGAGTCAACCGCACCGCGCCATCGAACCACGGGAGTAAACGACGCCGGAGGATCACCGTGGGGACGTGGTCGGCGATGGCCGACTCCAGCAGGGTGTAAAATGTGTCTACTGCTTCGTCGACTCCGACGTCATCCAGTAGTCCCCACGGGATCAGGGAGAGACTCCGGCGCAGGCCGTCGAAATCCGCCCGCTTGTAGTTGAGGGCGGCGCGCCGATTGATCACAGGCCGACGGCTCACCGGCACGCTGAGGGTAGCGATTGTCTCCTTGTGATCAGAGACGAGCAGGCCGTCCCGCACGATGACCTGCGCCGACATGCGTCTGGTCAGCACTAGGTCGAGAATATTCTCATCCCTGGTGGGCTGGGACACCCACTGCTTCAGACCTAGTAAGTCGCACATGTCGACGAACTTAGCGGCACGGCTCGTCGCTCTGCGCACGTCGGGAGCAGCACCGTCCGCGACATCGGCCGTCGGAGTCCAGTGTAGCTCAGGTACATTGAAGTCTCCGACGGCGACTACTCTGCAGTCCGGTGGTTGCACTGCCGACAGGGCGGCAGCTATCCTGTCCATCGCAGTGTCGTCGTCGGGAGAGCGGTAGCTCACAGCCAACGTCACCGAGACGCCTCGCAGCCGGACCAGCAGCATCTCGGTGTCGGCGGGGTCCGGCAGACGCAGCGGCAGCAACGATGTGCGGACGGCGCAGGCTACGCCACCGCCCAGAGAACCGCGGTCTCGGCGGAACCAAGTGTGCTCATCGAAGCCGAGTTCCAGTTCCGAGGTGGCGACAGTGTCGTTGAGCCATGTCTCGGAGAATGCTACCACGTCAAAACGTTCGAGAACCGGTGCGCAGGCACGGAGGTTACCCAGCTGCTTCGTGAGGCTGCGAACGTTTGCGTGGTACACGCTTTTTTTAAACCGTGGGGATTGTCTTGGGTTAACTGTGCTTGTATTTTTGTATAAAGAGATTACATATGCGCATGCATCGCTACTTAGGTGGTGCTGATCCTACGGTGGAGTCCCTGTGGATCTCGGTGAGCTGCTCCGACCGCCGCACCGTGGTGATAGGCGCCATCTATCGACCGCCGGGAGGACCGACATCCCTCTGCCGGACAAACATTCGAGACCAGCTACAAGCTGCTGTCGCCACGGGAAAACCGGTGTTTGTACTGGGTGATTTCAATGTCAATCTTTTCAACCCTGACGGCCCTGGTGTTCGCGGCTTCCAGACCATCTTGAGTGATCTGAGTCTCGAACAGCTGGTCGACAAGCCTACCCACCTCCATCCGACACCTACACTTCAGACCTGATCGATCTTCAGGCTTGACCTGATCGTCAACAACGTGACGGACCTCCGGGACTCCATCCAGGTTCTCCCCGAACCCGTGGCGGACCACCAGCCGGTGCTGCTCTGCGCTCCCGTCCCCAGAGAGCGCCGACGGCCAATCACCACCACCATGCGGCCGTGGAAACGCGTCAACTGGGACGCGCTCAACATGAATCTGCTGCTCGCAGACTGGGAGCCGCTCCACGCCGCTGACACCGTCGACGACAAGGTGGACGCGTTCATGACAGTATGGAACACCGCAGTCGACATCCACCGCCCGACCACCACCGTGACGTCACGCCGACCGAGCTGTCCGTGGCTGCGTGGCGACGCGCAAGTCTCCGCAGCCATGGAGGAGCGCGACCGCGCCCGCGAGACCTGGGAACACTGCCGCACCCTGGAGGCACGCCGCACGTACCAGCAGTGTCGAAACAGAGTGAAGGGACTGATCACCCTCGCACGCCGCTGGTAACTGGTCAGCGGTCTGCTGAGCGAGCGGCGTAATTTTTTTAACCGCCTCAGGCAGTTCGCAATGCAGCCAGCGAGAGGGCGCGCCACACCCGATGACGACCTGAGCAACCGGGCAGACGAACTCAACGCCCGCTTCACTTCCGTCGGACCTCGTATCGCGGCAGAGGCAGCGGCGGTGCGGGACAGTGCTGGTACGACTCCGGCTGGACCGCGCCCGCACCGTGTCTGTGCCTCAGCCCTCTCCCTGTGCCCGGCCATTCTGCAGGAACTTTCAACCGCAATCGGAAGATGAATGCGTCGAGGGCCGCCGGTGTCGACGGTGTGCCTCTCCTTGCTGTAAAGAAGTGTTATCCTGTAATCGGCTGTCATCTTCTACACCTGATCAACTCTTCTATATCGTCATGTACTTTCCCTTCTTCCTGGAAGATCGCGCGCGTCACCCCAGTGTTCGTCGGGCGGTCGTCTGACCTCAACAACTTTCGGCCCATTTACATACTCTCTGTACTGTTGAAAAATCGCTGAGAAGGTCGTCTGATCGCAGCTCAGCTCTTACCTACTTGACAACCATGTACTGACGCCAATGCAATATGCTTACCGTCCATGTCACTCGACAGAGGACGCTCTGATCGACGCTGTGGAATGGCTGGCAAGGGCTGTCGACAACGGCCATGTCGCGTCGATTACGACGATCGACCTCAGCAAAGCCTTCGACAGTATTGATCATGGCGTTCTTCTCAGTAAGCTTGAGCGGTGCGGGGTGTCCTCGGAGTGGTTTAGTGACTACCTTAGCGGTCGGAGACAGACGGCCAGGGGTGGCTCAATCACTCTACCCCTATCCCATGGGGTGGCCCAGTGATTCCTAGTCGGTCCAATCTTCTTCCTCATTTTCATCAATGACCTACCCAACTTCCTTCCCCACGGCCGCCTACTATCCTACGCCGACGA
>JAXIVJ010017669.1:0-25482 GCA_036785665.1 Chirona hameri | reverse complement strand
TGCCAGTCGCCCACACCCTGAGTCTAGTAGAAAGTGGACGGCTGAGCTGATTGTGTTCAAATTTGGTGGGTGGTTAGGAACCTCTCATCCGTCAGTTTCCAACAAGTCAGGGATGGGTGCCTCTGCGCGTGCGCACGTGCACACCCTATTCTGTATCTCAGGAACGGCTGAGCCAATTGTATTCAAATTTGCCGTGTGGTTAGGAACCTCTCAACCGTCTTTCCACAAGTCAGGGGTGGGGTGGCTTTGCACGTGCGCACGTACACACCCCTATTCTATATCACTGGAACGGCTGAGCCGATTGTGTTCAAATTTGGTGTGTGGTTAGGGATCTCTCAGCCCCCACTTTCCCAGAAGTCAAAGATGGGTGCCTCTGCACGTGCGTACCCTTTTTTGTATCTCAGAAACTACTTGCCCGATCGAGTTGAAATTCCCATACATTTCCTTCGCGCTCGCTCGTTCATCGCCAACTACGGCACCTTACTGGTTTATAGATGGTGATAGTTTCTTCAGTTGTGTCAAATATTCTCACGTAGCCTATACCATGTGTTAATTTACGACAAAATGATCAGTGTATACCTTTACATAATCAATGACAATCTCGAATTTGGGAAAAATTTGTTTTTTGACCCCTCAAAATAAATAAATAAATAAATGGCCACACAATCACAATTTTCAAAGATATTAGAAAACGGAATATATGTCAGAGAACCACCTATGGGCAACTACCATCCACATTTTACAATTATATTACTATTTTTGACTGAGTTATGGCACATCAAGTAGGGGTAACTCATGACGTCATATTTTGAAATTGCGTTTTTTTTGCTTTTATTGACCAGATGCTTAAAGGCTAGCACTATATTTCTGAGACAAAACTGATCTAGAAACATGCCTTTATAATTTAGATTTACCAAATACAAATTTTGAGCTTCAGTGACCTGAACTTGACCTGAACTTGACACTAACTTCACGTAAATGAAGTCATGTGGTAAAATGACTATCACTATCGAATTATACATGGTAAATAACCCATACAACAATAGGGGTGGCCAAAATGCAACTTTTTTCTCCGGCCATCTGCTGTCAGGTCTCATATGGATAGGTATGGTCTATAGATGGGAAATGCAAAAAATCTGCTCATTTCATTAAGATATTCTACCCGCGCACTCGCATCAAAGGCCCGCCATGATTTACGTATTCACACACGTTGTGAATTTCACGTGACTCTGACATTCGGGTGTCTTAGGGAATGTTTCACCTTTCTGGAAGTTCTCAAATATACGCCGGTTGTAGTGAAGAATATGAAGTAAGTGTTGCTAAAAATGATGGTGATATTCGTGTTCTGGAAAACCTCACCTAACTTCTAAAAAATACGTTTTAATATTTGGTTTGATGACATATTGAGCTATAGACCGCCTCTGATTGGCTGACAAAGTGGGATTGGCTGCAGAAGTGGCCGTCAGCCAATCAGCGGCTGCACCAGCCTGGAGTCATTTTGCAAATGGTAAATTAAATTGCTTAAAAACGGTTAAGTTTTGGGGAAGACGTCCTTAGTAATTTAGAAATATAAATAACTAAATAACAATACAAATGACTTGAGTCTCAATAGTTCGGAAAATAGTAGAAAAAGTCGAAAAAAGTGTCACTATATTTCGGCACAAACCTTCATCAGGCGACTGAGGGCAATTCGCCTGTGAAAACTACAACACACTAAATATCGCGAACGTGATACCTATTTTACAAGTAGCTAATATTATTACACCTATCATACCAGACACAACGTAACACGTAATTAACAAAACATAATCACAAGTACTGAATAATATGAAACAAAACATCAAAGCCGTATGCCAAACAAACTTACGAAGACTATCAATGAATACAATATACAATACATTTAGATCTTAAATAAATTTAGATACACCGGTGCAAATTCAGGATAAACTACACTTGGGGGTCCATGTTACGTCAGTGCCAGACTGCTTACTAGCTTTAAATTGGCCAGCTCGCTACATTTTTGTTCATGACAGGTTTGAGGTCTCGAATAAACATGGTTTCCTTTACTTTACGTTCAACATGGCCGTGGCACTTACATAATATTTTCACCGTTATCGGAACTTCAGGAATGACATCATAACCGTGCTGGGATTGAAAGTGAAGCCCAACAAGGTTGTTGATGTCCTTCCTGAACGCAGTGCGACGGTGGTCAAATAACCTTTCTCTGACGAGGCGTATGCATTCCCCCCGCGTATGTGGCTGGGCAAAGGTTGCAGCTGACTTGATAAACTGCGTTGTTGGTCGCACAAGTTTGATCAAAGCCGGACTTACATGGAATGCATACACCACGTTTGATGGGTGGTCCTCGTTGGTCCTCGTAAGTGTAGTCAAGGGCGGATCCAGGGGGGAGGCGAACGGGGCCATGCCCCCCAAGCCTGTTCAAGGGGGGAAACAATGTTCTGCCCCCCCCCCCAGACGTGAAGTCTAATACAAGCTATATTTGCGTTTTTAGAACGGTACTGGGCAGGCATCCCAAAAATGCAGCAGTCAAAATCCAGCTAGCCACAGTCAAAAACTGTAAAATTTCGCGCCACTTCGCGGCATGACGCAACTTTCGCAATTGCATATACAAATTTGGAAAATGGGAAAATTAATTCCATTAAATGTCTTGCAGAGGCTCCCCTTGGCGGAAATTGCTGGCCCCAGGGCCAGCAATTTCTCTTCATAAAATATTAACTTTAAAGCGGGCTACATGTTTAGTTGGTCTGCTGAGTTCCGAAAAAGGCGACGCGAACGCAAAGACGCGGACATCGGCACCCGGAAGCTGCTCCAGCGGTGCCCAATTTGCTGTCCCGAAGAGCTAATAGTGGGGACCAGGCTAGGACTATCTCCCAAGCCATCTCCCCCATGCTCCTCCAGATCCACAGGGACTATTTATGCGCGGAAAGGTCGTTCTGCCTCTTGCTGCTTGCAAACCATTGCACTGTTACCAGTTGTTTGTCACAGTTCGTTACATATGTAATACAGCTACTATTAGCATATGTACTATTGAGCGCTGACTACCACCGGTCATCGTGATTTACTATCCGATGCGAATGTATATGAAAAACTACATTCATTTCAATATTTTGCACCATACCGAGATGTGCAACCAGGAAAAGAGGTCTTGCTCCACTCACGGTCTGGTTCCAATTTTGTTTTTCCAGGACCCATTTTTTTTTGTACGCCGCTTCGCGGCGTCACATCGGTAGTCATCGCCATAACGAAGCCATAGTCATCATCATCGGTTCATTGCAACGCTGAATTGAATGAATAGCATGTTTAGCTTCTTATCCTCTACAAGGCCCACCGCCTATATTTCTGGGTTTTATCAGGCAAACCCGTAAAAATTTCGCGCCGCTTCGCGGCGCTAACTAACAAGTACCTACCTACTATAACATGTAAATCCGCATTAAAAATGTTGCAAAGGCTTAAATACACGCATAACAAATTGGGGTAATTTTTTTCGTCATTTGAGTCGACCCCCCACTAAAAAAAACTATCAGCGACGCCCCTGGGTACAGCTGGCAATTGACATAGTTTTGCTCGGTGTAAGGCAATGTCGGAACAATGCAAACTGCAGGCTGACATCTTTCCTTTTTCGATATCTCAAAAGATCGAAAACCTAAAAAAAAAATCCTTAGAAATCGCGTGGTTGCAAAATAAAGTGGCCCAAATCCGGCAAGAAATTCGAAATTGGGGGTAGGTAAGGTCCGCAAAAAACGGGTTGCCCCCCCCCCCCCCAAAAAAAAACGGCCGGCTGGATCCGCCCTTGAGTGCAGTTTATCCTGAATTTGTACCGGTGTATCTAAATTTATTTAGGATCAAAATGTATTGTATATTGTATTCATTGATAGTCTTCGGAAGTTTGTTTGGCATGCGGCTTTGATGTTTTGTTTCATATTCAGTACTTGTGATTATGTTTTGTTCATTACGTGTTACGTTGTGTCTTGTATGATAGGTGTAATAATATTAGCTACTTGTAAAATAGGTATCACGTTCGCGATATTTAGTGTGTTGTAGTTTTCACAGGCGAATTGCCCTCAGTCACCTGATGAAGGTTTGTGCCGAAATATAGTGACACTTTTTTCGACTTTTGTCAACTATTTTCCGAACTATTGAGGCTCAAGTCATTTGTATTGTTATTTCGTAATTATGCCCAAGTCTCAAACAAGGGTTAAAATTAATTTAAATAACGGCCCATGATAGTGGCTATCTCAGTTTGAAACTAATACAAAGGTGACACATTCCCTTTAAGCAAATTTTGGCGGCTATGAAGAGTCATATCAACGTCCATAGATATTGCGGGAAGGGGCTATATCAGCAAACTATCCCCCAGGGGGGAGGGGTCAGTTTATTCCCCCCCTCCCCTTCCTTTTGTGGGTCGCCTGTGTATAGATGTACACGGGCGGGCTACGGAATTCATACGGCGTGTTGTTTTTGCCATCTCCATACGTATTCGAAGCAAATTGCCTTGTCTTCTCAGATTTGTACATCTTTAGTAGTTCCGACCCCTGCTAGCTCGTCTCTGTTGCACCGATAACTGCGCAATTCGGCGCCAAATATAAATAAACGATTTGTTTATCGTCAGCATTCAAACGCCGCGACCGGACATAGAACGTTTAGCGCATTTTACCGTACAAGTAACTGCATAGGTCAGTTTATTGGTGTTATTGTTGACAATCACCCTCTCAGACCACCATGGGGTTCACTCAGGACTGGCAATGGTTCTGTCTGGCCTAGAAATATCTGAAGGGGCCTTAAACCATCTAAGGGCTCCTCATGCCGAACGAGAGCCCCTCATGCCGACCGAGGCCCCTCAGGCTGTCCACGGGCCCTCTCAAGATGACCAAAGGTCTCGTCAACCGACCGAGTTTCCTTCAAGTTGAGCAAGTGTCCCCAAGCCAACCTAGACCCCCTCAGGCCGACTGAGGGTCCTCGAGTCGGCCAAGGTCCCCCGCTAGCCGACCGAGGCCCCTCAGGCTGTCCAAGGGCCATCATCTTAAGATGACCAAAAGTCTCGTCAACCCACCGAGTTCCCTTCAAGTTGACCAAAGGGCCACCTCAAGCCGACCTAGGGCCCCTCAGGCCAACATATGGCTCTCAAGCTAACCAAAGCCAACTCAAGCCAAGCCAAGTTAAACCGACTGAGGTTCCCCCAAGCCGACCGAGGACCCCTTCATGCCAACCCCGGCATCTCAGACCGAACAACGGCCCCTCAAGGCCAACAGAGCGCACCTCAGGCCGCCCAAAGGCCCCTCAGTCTAACCAAAGGCCCCCTCAAGCCGATCGAGTACCCCTCAGGCCGAACGATTTCCCCTTCAGGTCGACCGAGAACACCCTCATGCCGACCAAGGGCTCCCTCAGATCGACAGAGGGCCTTCATGCTGACCGAAGGCCCCTCAAGCCGAATGAGGGCCGTCAGGCCGACTGAGGACTTTTAAACCGACCGAGGGTCCTTTCAGGTCGACTGAGGGCCTCTCATGTCGACTGAGTGCCCCTCAGGCCGACAGAGAGCCTCCTCAGGGCGAACAAGGCCCCCAGGCATTCCGAGGGCCAGCAGGCAGGCCGAGCGGCTCCACAAGCCGACCCATTTCCCCTGAGGCCGAATATGGGTCCCTCAGGCCGTCCAAGGGCCCCCTCAGGAAGACCGAGAGGCCCCTCCAGCTGACTGAGTTCCCCTCAGGCCGAACAAGGCCCCCTAAGGCCTACCGAGGGCCCCTATGAGTTATTTGCCACGTATAATTCGATAGTGATAGTCATTTTACCACCTGACTTCATTTACGTGAAGTTAGTGTCAAGTTCAGGTCAAGTTCAGGTCACTGAAGCTCAAAATGTTGTATTGATAAATATAAATGAAAAAGGCATGTTTCTAGATAAGTTTTGTCTCAGAAATACAGTGCTGGACTTTATTTGTCAGTATCTGGTCAATAGAAGCCCCAAAAACGCAATTAAAAAATATGACGTAATGAGTTACCCATACTTTATATGCCATGTCCGTCAACAATAGTGGTATCATTTTAAAATTTGGTATGGTATTTGCCCATATGTGGTGCTCTGACATATATTCCGGTTTTTGTTAATATCTTCGAAAATTGTGATTTTGTGGCCATTTATTTTTACTTTTATTTTGGGGGGTAAAAAAACTTTTCACAATTCGAGATTGCCATGTTGTAGCCCTTGCTATGTTCTATCTTTTGATTTTTTGGATTGCATTTTGCTTAAAATATGGTATTTGTACAGTCTGTTAAAGTTTAGCTGATTTTTGTGTAAAACTCGTGCGTAGTGACGTCACTAAATTCGCTATAACTCGATTGTGTTCGACAAAATTGCCTTATTTTTTCACAGAGGACGTAAAATTGATGTAGAAGAAGGTACCTGAAGTTTCACGTTGATAGCGCCATTGGTTTTTGAGCTATTACGTAAATTCATCAGGGGGGGGGGGCGTTAAACACCCCTCCCCCAGTCAATGGCGGGATAACGTGTGTGAATACGTCAATAGAGGCCGATCTTTGATGCGAGTGCGCGGGTAGAAGATCTTAATGAAATTAACTGATTTTTTTGGCATTTCCGATATTTAGACCATAAATATCCAAATGAGACTTGACAGTAGATGGCCGGATAAAAAAGTTCCATTTTGACCACCCCTAGGGGCCTGGGAGCCGGGCCCCGCCAGGATCGCTCCGGCCAGCAGTGGCCCCTCCGGCTAATGACGGCGCCCCTCTGATCAGTGGCAGCGCCCCTTCGGCTAGTGACGGCGCCCATATGGCTAGTGATGGCACCCCTCCGGCCAGTGACGGCCCTCTTGCGGCCAGTGACGACGCCCCATCGGCCAGTAACGGCGCCTCTTCGGCCAGTTACTTTATTTGTCAGTATCTGGTCAATAGAAGCCCCAAAAACGCAATTAAAAAATATGACGTAATGCATGTGACGGCGATTTTTTTCTCTCTAGAAAATCACCAAAAGACAAGCCGCCGTCACTGGCCGGAAGGGTGCCGTCATTGGCTGGAGGGGCGCAGTCACTGGCCAGAGAGGCACCGTCACGGCCCAGAGGGGCGCCGTCACTGGCCACAGGGATTCCGTCACTGGCCGGAGAGGCACCGTCACGGCCCGGAGGGGTGCCGTCACTGGCCACATGGGTGCCGTTACTGGCCGCAAGAGTGCCGTTACTGGCCGGAGGAGTGCCATCACTGGCCAGATGGGCACCGTCACTAGCCGAAGGGGCGCTGTCACTGGCCAGAGGGGCACTGCCATTAGCCGGCGGGGCGCTGTCACTGGCCAGATGGACGCCGTCATTAGACGGAGGGGCGCCGTCACTGGCCGGAGGGGTGCCGTCATTGGTTGGAGGGGCGCAGTCACTGGCCGGAGGGGCGCCGTCATTAGCAGGAAGGGCGCCGACACTGGCCAGAGGAGCGCCGTCACTGGCCGGAGGGGCGCCGTCACTGGCCAGAGAAGCGCGTCACTGGCCAAAGGGGCGCCGTCACTGGCCAGAGGGGCGCCGTCACTGGCCAAAGGGGCGTCGTCACTGGCCAGAGGGACCTATTTCCACGCCTTCGGCGCGGAAATTGGTCTGCTTACGAGACACTTCTGCGCCTTCGGCGCGAAGGGGGCGCAGGAGGAAGGGGGGGGGGGGGCGCCCCCGCCCACCCCTCTGTATCCGACCCTGTCGTGGATCACAGATGTCAGATGTGGATGTGTTGCAGTAACATGGGTACGAATTAGAACAGCTACTATAGCCAAATGTATTTACCTATACCGAAAATTAAAGGGAATGTTTCACCTTTCTGATAGTTGTAAAATATACGCTGGTTGTAGTCGAAAATATGAAGTAAGTGCTGCTGAAAACAATTGTGATATTTTCTCTCTCGAAAAGTCACTTAACTTTATACAAATTAGGGTTTTAAATTTGGGATGTTGACGTCATTATTAAGCTATATGCCGCCGCTGATTGGCTGACAAAGTGGGATTGGCTGATAAAGTGGCTGTCAGCCAATCAGCGGCGGCACTAGCCTAGAACCCATTTTGCAAATAGGAAATTAAATTGCTTAAAAACGGCTAAGTATTTGGGAAAATGACCTTAGTATTTTCGACATTTCAATAACGGCCAAAGATAATGGCTATCTCAGTTCAAAACCAATACAAAGGTGAAACATTCGCTTTAAGGCTGAAATTCCGCCAACAGTAGGTACAGAATAGTTGTAGAACTGTTAAACATGGATGTACATACCTACCTATACCTACTTTGTCGCCCAGTTCGCAGGCATATATATTTAAGAAATAACCCTTGGCGCTCTTGGCAGAACATATGAAATGTGCTGACTAACCAACAACAGATGAGATCCTTACCCTAAGATGCGCGGGTAAAATTCCCGATTCAGTTGATATATACCAATTGCTCATGAAAATGTTCCAAGTAAATCTGAGAACTTCATGAGAAATATCTTGCTTGAGCTTACTTTGTAACATTAGGAACATATCATATTAAAGGACTTACACATTTTTGCAGCAGCCATTCGCCCATCGTTTAAAAATATACTTTTAAGCATCAAAACATTTCCCAAAAATATTTTCAAGGGTTGTTAAATACTAATGATATTTGAAAGTTCTGCATTACCATGAATAACAGATGGGAACAGGTTAATATTCATTTTAAAAAAAAATGTGATAGAGAGGTCACATCAGTGCCAGTGTGATACCGCTTCCTGTGTGATCGGACCACTACACGATGTTTGTGCGCGATCCGTGCGTAATCGTGTTTTCTGTCTGATGCGCCCAGCACTGCGGGCCCGCTGCCTGTCGACTCTAATCCAAATCTGCCTATACCTACACCGGCGGATTGAGGGAGGGCGGAGACGACAAGGGGACGGACACAGCCGACCTGGTCAGTACAGCTCCGGTCCTCTGAGAGGCAGCACCGCCACCGATACGGTCTCTGTCACAGGTCCAGGCAGCACCGCTACCGATACGGTCTCTGCCACAGGTCCAGGCAGCACAGTCACCGATACGGTCTCTGTCACAGGTCCCGGCAGCACAGCCACCCATACGGTCTCTGTCACAGGTCCCGGCAGCACAGCCACCCATACGATCTCTGCCACAGGTCCCGGCCACCGATACGGTCTCTGTCACAGGTCCTGCCAGCCACAGCCACCGATACGGTCTCTGCCACAGGTCCTGCCAGCCACAGCCACAGGTGAGGAGGGATTGTGTGACGCAGGGCCGACGGACATTCAGCGGAGCATAAAATCTGATAAAAACTTTAAAAAAATAACATTTTAACTTCGGTAGCTGCAAATAGATTTCCAACAAAACTTAATGGCAAGGTGTCAATTTGCTGCTCTATAAAATCCATAGATTTGAACTTTATGTCGACTTGAACTAAACTTAAGTAAACTTTAACTGATAAATGGTTATAGAAAAAACATTGTTTCGAAAACAAATGCCATTACTAATGTGAAATAATACGATGTACCGGTGATATTCAAATCAATAATACCAGGTAGCTTTATTTAAGCACAACCTACCTGGTGCAGAAATTACACCTTCTGCGTTTCAGATCAGCGGTATGTAGTACCATACATGTTTCGCAAACTCGCCAAAGTTTTACATACCAGTGACTCTTTATATTAGGTAAATATTTAACAAATTCAAATGCAGCATATTCAACGATATCCGTGTACCTATCTATTGGGGACAGTAGCCGTTTTCACGAAGGGTTATTGCGCTGAAAAGTTTCTGAAAAGTTACTGAAAAGTTTCTGAAAAGTTTTAAGAAGTTTTGGTGTAGAATCTTTGTACATTATACATTCCAAGAAATAAATTACTGATTTAGGCGATACTATCACTATTCAATAGTTATGGAAACATGAATTGAGCTCCTAACAAGTTTATGATACAAAATTGGCCGTTTTTAAAGAACATATGAGTCTAGAGTCAATTCGTTCAGTTTAGTATACCGTCATACTAGTTACTAAATCTGTCAGCGGCATGGATCACGTCTGTCTGCGCATGCGCAGTGATGTGCCAGCATAGATTGGCCGCCGCTTCCGACCCGCGTGCCGCACGCACATGGACAAAGCCAAGCTGCACAGGCCGGCCGCCGGATTGGGCCGGATTGGGCGAGTCCATTGCGTCCAATTGCGTCACACGCCACAGAATGTTCTTGCATCGTTCTGAAGTTTTGACAAGTTTCAGTCGGTGGAGATTACAACTGACCTATCAATACTTAACAATACTTATTAAATACCACCAAACCGCAATTTTGTCAACATATTATATTCTTACCAACATATTATAAAGTTCTCAGGGATATTTTAAGCCAAAAATCGCATGCAAAAGTTGTGTAGTTAAGGAATGGATCGTCGAAACTATTCAACTAAGACTTTTATACCAAAACTTGTTCAAACTTTTCAGAATATTTTCACCGCAATAATCCTTCGTGAAACGGCTAGTATAACTGTTGCCATGTTTTCTTAAAGGACCTTTAAGCTCCCAAATAGTGTTTCCGCATGTGTGAGAGTCCAACAAACGCCTCCGTGACCTCGGCCTCAGCAGCAGCGGCGGCGGCACCACCACCACCACCACCACCACCACCACCACCACCACCACCACCACCACCACCACCACCACCACCACCACCACCAGCAGCAGCAGCAGCAGCAGCAGCAGCAGCAGCAGCAGCAGCAGCAGCAGCAGCAGCAGCAGCAGCAGCAGCAGCAGCAGCAGCAGCAGCAGCAGCAGCAGCAGCAGCAGCAGCAGCAGCAGCAGCAGCAGCAGCAGCAGCAGCAGCAGCAGCAGCAGCAGCAGCAGCAGCAGCAGCAGCAGCAGCAGCAGCAGCAGCAGCAGCAGCAGCAGCAGCAGCAGCAGCAGCAGCAGCAGCAGCAGCAGCAGCAGCAGCAGCAGCAGCAGCAGCAGCAGCAGCAGCAGCAGCAGCAGCAGCAGCAGCAGCAGCAGCAGCAGCAGCAGCAGCAGCAGCAGCAGCAGCAGCAGCAGCAGCAGCAGCAGCAGCAGCAGCAGCAGCAGCAGCAGCAGCAGCAGCAGCAGCAGCAGCAGCAGCAGCAGCAGCAGCAGCAGCAGCAGCAGCAGCAGCAGCAGCAGCAGCAGCAGCAGCAGCAGCAGCAGCAGCAGCAGCAGCAGCAGCAGCAGCAGCAGCAGCAGCAGCAGCAGCAGCAGCAGCAGCAGCAGCAGCAGCAGCAGCAGCAGCAGCAGCAGCAGCAGCAGCAGCAGCAGCAGCAGCAGCAGCAGCAGCAGCAGCAGCAGCAGCAGCAGCAGCAGCAGCAGCAGCAGCAGCAGCAGCAGCAGCAGCAGCAGCAGCAGCAGCAGCAGCAGCAGCAGCAGCAGCAGCAGCAGCAGCAGCAGCAGCAGCAGCAGCAGCAGCAGCAGCAGCAGCAGCAGCAGCAGCAGCAGCAGCAGCAGCAGCAGCAGCAGCAGCAGCAGCAGCAGCAGCAGCAGCAGCAGCAGCAGCAGCAGCAGCAGCAGCAGCAGCAGCAGCAGCAGCAGCAGCAGCAGCAGCAGCAGCAGCAGCAGCAGCAGCAGCAGCAGCAGCAGCAGCAGCAGCAGCAGCAGCAGCAGCAGCAGCAGCAGCAGCAGCAGCAGCAGCAGCAGCAGCAGCAGCAGCAGCAGCAGCAGCAGCAGCAGCAGCAGCAGCAGCAGCAGCAGCAGCAGCAGCAGCAGCAGCAGCAGCAGCAGCAGCAGCAGCAGCAGCAGCAGCAGCAGCAGCAGCAGCAGCAGCAGCAGCAGCAGCAGCAGCAGCAGCAGCAGCAGCAGCAGCAGCAGCAGCAGCAGCAGCAGCAGCAGCAGCAGCAGCAGCAGCAGCAGCAGCAGCAGCAGCAGCAGCAGCAGCAGCAGCAGCAGCAGCAGCAGCAGCAGCAGCAGCAGCAGCAGCAGCAGCAGCAGCAGCAGCAGCAGCAGCAGCAGCAGCAGCAGCAGCAGCAGCAGCAGCAGCAGCAGCAGCAGCAGCAGCAGCAGCAGCAGCAGCAGCAGCAGCAGCAGCAGCAGCAGCAGCAGCAGCAGCAGCAGCAGCAGCAGCAGCAGCAGCAGCAGCAGCAGCAGCAGCAGCAGCAGCAGCAGCAGCAGCAGCAGCAGCAGCAGCAGCAGCAGCAGCAGCAGCAGCAGCAGCAGCAGCAGCAGCAGCAGCAGCAGCAGCAGCAGCAGCAGCAGCAGCAGCAGCAGCAGCAGCAGCAGCAGCAGCAGCAGCAGCAGCAGCAGCAGCAGCAGCAGCAGCAGCAGCAGCAGCAGCAGCAGCAGCAGCAGCAGCAGCAGCAGCAGCAGCAGCAGCAGCAGCAGCAGCAGCAGCAGCAGCAGCAGCAGCAGCAGCAGCAGCAGCAGCAGCAGCAGCAGCAGCAGCAGCAGCAGCAGCAGCAGCAGCAGCAGCAGCAGCAGCAGCAGCAGCAGCAGCAGCAGCAGCAGCAGTCGCCACCGAAGCGCCATGAACGTATCCCGGTGTCTTCTGCTGAGCTGCGTCCTGGTGGCGGTCGCTCTCTGCGACCCTCTGACGGACACCGATGACACTTCTGACACCGCTGATGATGTCAAACCGCGGATCCTGCTGCGAAAGCGACGCACCACCGACCTGCCCAGCAATGCCAACATCCGTTTCGAGTCGAAGTTGACCGTGCCGCAGGCGCCGACCGGCCTCTACCAGGTCTGGTTCGGTCCGGTGCGCTTCTTCATCCAGCAAATGTTCAGCTCCACCAGGTGGGTGGTGAGTCAGGTCAGGTCAGGTCAGGTCAGGTCAATAGCGGCTGACCTGACCTGACCGTCAGGGCGGGGTCACGGTCACGGTCCGCCCGGCTGACCTCTGTCGACCTGTTGCAGAGATGCGGGTGACGGTGATGCTGGCGGCGGCAGCCTCGCTGGCCGTGGCCTCTGACCCCGTCCTGCTCGACCCCGAGGGCAACTGCCACGTGCGCATGCGCCGCATGGTGCACCGCACGCGCCGGTTTATCGCTCCGGGCGCTGTCTGGAAGCTGGAGATCGGGGTTGAGATAGCCTGGAGCTCGTTCGAGGTGTGGGCGCGAATTCCCGTCTTCTACAGACTGGATGATCTGTTCAGTGTGCGACGGAGGGAGGCCAGGTAAACCAGACGCAAAATTGTGGTTGCTTGGAGACTTACCGCAGATAGCATAAGTAGTCTGGAGCTTGTATCAGTATTCGTAACACATTTCACCTGAGCCGGATGCTTGCTTGCAATTTGTATATAAAAAGGTCCCATCGAACGTTCAAGGACTCGTATGCTGCCAAAAATAGCAATGGAAGGTAATACACAATTAACATAAACGATTCAAACAGCATAGCATAAACGATTCACGCATAAACGATTAATATGTGCTGAATATCAGCGGCTTATTTTCCTTGACTACATGCCAGGCATCTCCATTTCGCTGACATGGTTGTGACATCCCCCTACAGTGCCCGGGACATTGCCCAGATGGTCTCCAAGCAGCTGGCCGCCGACCGCGGCACCGCCTCTACTGAGGCTCTGAAGCAGCTGGCCGAGAGCTCCCTGCGTCAGCATGCCGCTCAGGGCTCCTCGCTGTTCTTCACGGGACGCGCCGTCGCCGAGGATCAGGTAGTCTTCCCTAGAATGATGTCTCGACCAGATTGTCTCCCTGGTAATGTCTCAACCAGTTAGTTTCTACTTTCTCCTGGTAGGTTGTCTACTGCCTGGATCTGGCAGTACTTCTGGTAGGTTGTGTGAATCAGGTAGTCTCTTCTGGTAAGCTGTCTGCACCAGGTACTTCTTGTCATACTTCTTCTGCTGGTAGACACTTGTATTCTAGCAGGCGTTCAAGCTGCCGGTTCCTCAATTTTCTGTTATTTTTCGCCGGATAGCTACTGGCCGATTTCCAGGCCCTGCCCTGACGCTGTGTGCCCGTGTTGCCGCAGTTCAACATCTTCCAGTCGCTGGAGGCGGCTATGAAGGAGCTGGGCGTGGACGGCAAGGCCTGCCTCCTGCGCACCATCTGTGAGCTGCAGGAGTCGCCCGTGGTAGAGTGGACCTTCGTTGGAGAACTCATCACACACTTCCTCACGTTAGTATCCTTAGTTGTACCGGGTTCGGGAATATGAGGTGCGATGTTTAGTTAGTCAGGCTAGAATGCGGTTGGGTGACTAATTATATTGCAATGCAGCTTACTTGTCAGTTCACGGGAAACCCCTTTATTTGCCCTTCTGTCACTCTGCTCCTCTTCTCACATCAGCGTGGCTGTACTATTGCTATTTCCGATATATCCGCGTTCCTTCCGATATATCCGCCTCCGGCCCTCCCGCCCCCGTCCCCCGTCCCCAGTCTCTCCTTTTCTCCTTCACTGTGTCTTCATTCTTTCGTCGCTCTGTCTCTCCTTCTGTCATCCCCATATATCTGTTTCTTGTCTCTCGTCTCCCGGCCCTACGACTACTGTCTGTCTGCCGTCTGTCTGTCTGTCTGTCTGTCTGTCTGTCTGTCTGTCTGTCTGTCTGTCTGTCTGTCTGTCTGTCTGTCTGTCTGTCTGTCTGTCTGTCTGTCTGTCTGTCTGTCTGTCTGTCTGTCTGTCTGTCTGTCTGTCTGTCTGTCTGTCTGTCTGTCTGTGTCTGTCTGTCTGTCTGTCTGTCTGTCTGTCTGTCTGTCTGTCTGTCTGTCTGTCTGTCTGTCTGTCTGTCTGTCTGTCTGTCTGTCTGTCTGTCTGTCTGTCTGTCTGTCTGTCTGTCTGTCTGTCTGTCTGTCTGTCTGTCTGTCTGTCTGTCTGTCTGTCTGTCTGTCTGTCTGTCTGTCTGTCTGTCTGTCTGTCTGTCTGTCTGTCTGTCTGTCTGTCTGTCTGTCTGTCTGTCTGTCTGTCTGTCTGTCTGTCTGTCTGTCTGTCTGTCTGTCTGTCTGTCTGTCTGTCTGTCTGTCTGTCTGTCTGTCTGTCTGTCTGTCTGTCTGTCTGTCTGTCTGTCTGTCTGTCTGTCTGTCTGTCTGTCTGTCTGTCTGTCTGTCTGTCTGTCTGTCTGTCTGTCTGACGGACTGTCTGTGGGTGTTCCGGCAGGCCGAAGGAGGGCGACTTCGACTTCCTCTCCGACTACCACCAAGCGCGTCGGCTGGGCGCTGAGGCTGGAGGACGAGAGCGCTGCCGGCCAGCCTACTCTGAGTGTCCACTCTCTGTGTTCAACTTCATCCCGGATCTACTCGGCGAGGACGTGCTTCTCCCGCTGGGGAACATCACCAACAGCCTCGGCTAGCCGTGTCTCGGAACATCACAGAAAACAGATAGAATCTGCTACCCGTCTCACACCGTACCGATCTCAGCGTCTAACTATCTGAAAACAACATCCACATTCCACAGCCTTGCCCAAGCGCGATTCGAAACACTGGATACAGAAATTAAAATCCGAGTGATGGCTAGGTGTATCTTCAGGATCACGCATCACGTCAGCCACAGCCACCTTCGTTTAAAACCACGTTTAGAATTGCGGCTATCGACGTCAAGGAGCTTCCACTACCTATTCAGCTACCTTCTTCACAGAGTATTCACTAAAGTCGATCTGAGCCACACAATATTCACTTCAGTCTTGGCTGTGTCGTCTCTCAACATCCACCGGCTTGGCGTGTCTCCAGTCGCCTGGCGTGGAATGATGCATACGAAGAGGTTCTCCATGTCCAGACTTGTGCTTGATTCCGCTTCAGCGGAATCGATTCCGATTCCATACCAAGCCAAATGGATCTGATTCCGAATCCAATTCCAATAGATATTTTGCTAGATGAATCAATTCCGATTTCGATTCCGGGGCACCTAAAATGCTTGATTCCTAATCCGATTCCACTGATTCCGATTAGTCCATTCTGCATCAAAATATGCCTGATCATACATACGCATGGTAAAGATGACTCGAAGGGCACGAATAGCCATATTAAATATATTACAGAGGCATATTAAAGATGGCTATTTTGATTTAAATCTTCAAATAATTTCATGAATTTGGTTGAAAAACTGAACCATGCTGCAAAATCGCGACAATTCAAAAATGTAAAACTATAACGAAAGGAAACAAACAATATAATCTAGACATACCTATTGGCTATAATTATGATACATGAAGATATTGAAAGCTGCTGTTGTGGAATATGATACACAGGGAAATCAGTCTTTAAAGATTTGAGGATATTATGGAATGTATGGTACAATAAACACAACATCGCCTTAGGCGAAGATTAGTGTCTCCACCTATATGTCTCCACCTAAATAAACATAAATACTGAGCATGTCTATTGACCTTCATTTGGTAACAAATTGTCACCTAGCTTTGCTTTAGTTATGCATGTTCAAATAAACGAATTTACCTAAGGAAACCCTTAATTCATGGCCAAAGCGATTTTAGCGAAAGTAAAACGGAATCGCTGAAATAGACATTGATTCCGATTCCGATTTCACAATTTTCTAAAAATGATTGATTCCACCTGATTCTGATTCCACCCAGATACGAATGGAATCGAATCCGATTCCGATTCCAGTCCAAACAGAATCGATTCCGGAATCGGATTCGATTCTACTGGAATAAAGCACAAGTCTGTGACCATATCAGGTGTTGCCGGGAAGTATGTACCTTGACGCCTTGTTGGTACAAGCGTGCAGTTACGAACAAGTACACAACTGAACATATATTTTAATGTATTGTTACAAGCTTCAGCCATATAAATGTGACTCGATATAATGCTTCCAATTTCTCCTCGTGTGCATTTAGTTGCATAACTATATGTATACCGTAATATGTGTCTTATGCATTCTATTTCTGACATTTTCTGCTCCAATACCGTTCGTTCTCAGGTTTTTTATCTTTGCTTATTTTGTGTTGTTGAGATGGTCAGCCCGGATGTGTGTGCTTTGAGCTTGGTGTAAAAGAGAGAGAGAGAGATGACAGTTTGTTATTTGTTTCGCTTATTATGCTTGGCACGGAGAAGACTGTGTAGTGTTCTAATATTTTGGGCTTCGCTATTTCGTAGATTGTTTATGTTATGATTTCATGTCATATCAAAGAGAATTGAGTGATACAATACATCTTTGGACATCGTTTTATGTTTCCTCATCTTCCATGACTCAATGACACGCACAACGTTGATTAAAACAAGGCGATATAGTTTATTGGAGATTGTATTACGGTGCTGTGGGGAAGTACAACCAAGTACACCAAACAGGCAGACATTGGAGGCGAAAGGGCAGCTAAACGGCACGAATCGGACGCACCTGTAGCAGCGCAGCGAGCAAGCATCAGTCACTGGCACCACTGAGTTGTGCCAGCTATTCCATCACGTATGGAAAACATATCGTAGGCTACATCCCTTTTCCCGGCGCTGCGCCATGCAGGAGTAGGTGCGTTATGAATGCTATATGATATACTGTGATACACGCTGATACACAGTGAGCTTAGCGAAGTGGAAAAACGAATGTTTTTGCATTGTTTCCTGTAAAATACATCAGACCAGCAGTCAGGGCGATGGATACTGTTATTTTGACGTGTAGGAAATCTCTAGTGATTTGCCTGTCGCGAGGCCTGGATGGGTTAACCTTTACAGGAGTAGACTAAACGTTACACATATGCACATGCAACGCTATGATCTGACACCGAGCTACGCATTCACCGCTGAAGCTCGAGTTTTCCACAAGTTTACACATTTGCGCCTTTTCGCTGAATAGAGTAGCACGCAGAACAACAACAAAACACGATTTATTTCAGACAATGGTAGTCGTCTGAACAGGGAAACACATTCGCCAGATGACAATGGTAAATTCCGCAGCAACAACACCGACACATCAAACACACACTAATGGATGAATGGGAACATCAAAAGAACACGTTGGGGAAAAAGTAAGCACACCGGTTATTTCATGGGTCTTTTAGACGCAAAAACAAGCCTACCCTCCTGGTAAATGCGCCTTCAAGATTCCTGAGAACCATGCCGAGAAAATGAACTGATAATGTTTCGTATATATCCGATGTTGTTTTGGATGATGTATAATATTTTATCAATACCATCATGCCACTAAATTTACTTAAGTAAATACATAGTAAAATATTGCGAGTGCCAAGGGTAGAATTAATTCGTTCGGATGGGTTTGCTTGGAATTGAGTCTCGCCGCTGATGTGCAAAACAAATTAATTATGCTCGGAATGTGCCTCGGTACCGCCGACACGGAGACGCACAACACGGCGACGGAATGTGCCGCATGGAGCCAGTGTTAAGCGACAGCGATTACATTCGTAAGGAAGACCGACAGCGTTGTAGCAACGACCTGGTCAGCCACGCCCTGCGATTATGGAAGCAAAATTAAGTAGTAATTAACACTACTACGGACATGGGCGACGCCCACGGGTGGAAATACCTCTTGTGCTGGCAGCTATTGGCTCACAAAGGGCGCAGGGGGACGGACGCGCACCTGCTGCACAGAATAACGTTTTTCCCCCGACTTTCCCACAGGACCAAATGTAGCAAACTCTTGACTGCTGCATTCTTTGGAGCAATTAAGCAAAAATGATCCACTATAGAAAACATCGCGCTTTCAAATACGCCTTAACTTCAATGCAAATGCAAGCAGTGGGCTTAGCCATTCGCAGCCTTCGTTAAAACCAAATCGAAAGTAAAAAGTATAATGCCACTGACTTTCTGGAAATCGTGGTGTCGGTTCCAGATAAATCGCTTTCAAGAAAATGTAACTCGTTAAACAGAAACTAACTCTATAGAATTTACTGCTCTGGATTCGTTTCTGAAAACCCGTAAACTAAGTATTCGAACAGAAGCCAAAACATGTGCTGCCATCTATCCGCTGGAGAACAAACTCTTAGTTGTTCTTCGGGAGGTTCTGGCGATTCTGGCGACGCTGCTGTCTCTTCTGCATGCGTTCGAGGCGCCTGTGGTGCTTGTTCTGCTGCTTGTTCTGGCGACGCTGAAAGTAAAGAACATGTCGAATATCATAGGCGTAGGAACAGGGTGGGGGGCGGGGGCATGGCCCCACTTTTCGGCAAAATTTCTGGCTAAAATGTTTCTTTTTTGGCTTGGGCAGAAAAAAACAATCGATGGCAAAAAATACGCCAAGACAAGAAGAGCCCAAATCTGTAAAGAAGTCATCCATACGGGGGTTGAGTTTCTCTGAAGACAGTGGCGGATCTACGTTAGGGAAAACAGGCAATTACCTCCGCCTCCTAAAAAATATAAATAATAATAATAATAATAATAATAATAATAATAATAATAATAATAATAATAATAATAATAATAATAATAATAATAATAATAATAATAATAATAATAATAATAATAATAATAATAATGATAATAATAATAATAATAATAATAATAATAATAATAATAATGGGTAGGTAAACGTATGTGTTTGCCCTCTCCCCCCCCCCCGAACTGTTACAGGAGCTTGTGGTATTTGTTCCGGGAAGTCGTGAATCACCCCCCTCAAACTCAACGACTTTTTCCTTTGACGAACCGACGCCACCCCCCCCCCCCCAGTCAAAACTTTTCGCTGACGAAACGGAGCGAAATTTTGCCCAAAAAAACTCGAAGCCTAGATCCACCACTGTCTCAAGACGAGATCAAAGTTTCATTGCCCAACATTTTCGTGGCGTTCCTATTGGGGGGGGGGGGCAAGCGCCCCTGCTGCTCCAACCCCCCCCCCCCCCTTGTTCCCGGGCACAAGAGCAGCACAATCAGCTCCCGTGTTGAATGAGCCGGTGACAGTCCCTACCTGCGCCTTCCGCTGGGCTTTCCTCTGGCTCTTCTTGGCGGCGCGTCTGTCGGCCTTGCGGTCGAAGCGGCGCTGGAGGCGGCAATCGAACACCTCGGTGACCTGGGCGGGGCAGCCGTCACCGGAGACCAGCTGACGAGTGCCGGCCATGGTGCTGCTCAGCTGGTCACACTCGGCCCAGGAGGCCAGCCGGCGCCGCTCGTACCGACAGTCTGCCAGGCACAGGTTACACAGGTCACACAGGTCACATACAGGTCACGCACAGGTCACACAGGGGTCACACTCGGCCCAGAAGGCCAGCCGGCGCCGCTCGTACCGACAGTCTGCCAGGCACAGGTCACACAGGTCACATACAGGTCACGCACAGGTCACACGGGGGTCACACTCGGCCCAGGAGGCCAGCCGGCGCCTCTCGTACCGACAGTCTGCCAGGCACAGGTCACACAGGTCACATACAGGTCGCGTACAGGTCACACAGGGGTCACACTCGGCCCAGAAGGCCAGCCGGCGCCGCTCGTACCGACAGTCTGCCAGGCACAGGTCACACAGGTCACATACAGGTCACGCACAGGTCACACGGGGGTCACACTCGGCCCAGAAGGCCAGCCGGCGCCTCTCGTACCGACAGTCTGCCAGGCACAGGTCACACAGGTCACATACAGGTCGCGTACAGGTCACACGGGGGTCACACTCGGCCCAGGAGGCCAGCCGGCGCCTCTCGTACCGACAGTCTGCCAGGCACAGGTCACACAGGTCACATACAGGTCGCGTACAGGTCACACGGGGGTCACACTCGGCCCAGGAGGCCAGCCGGCGCCTCTCGTACCGACAGTCTGCCAGGCACAGGTCACACAGGTCACATACAGGTCACGTACAGGTCACACGGGGGTCACACTCGGCCCAGAAGGCCAGCCGGCGCCTCTCGTACCGACAGTCTGCCAGGCACAGGTCACACAGGTCACATACAGGTCACATACAGGTCACACGGGGGTCACACTCGGCCCAGGAGGCCAGCCGGCGCCGCTCGTACCGACAGTCTGCCAGGCACAGGTCACACAGGTCACATACAGGTCGCGTACAGGTCACACGGGGGTCACACTCGGCCCAGGAGGCCAGCCGGCGCCTCTCGTACCGACAGTCTGCCAGGCACAGGTCACACAGGTCACATACAGGTCGCGTACAGGTCACACGGGGGTCACACTCGGCCCAGGAGGCCAGCCGGCGCCTCTCGTACCGACAGTCTGCCAGGCACAGGTCACACAGGTCACATACAGGTCGCGTACAGGTCACACGGGGGTCACACTCGGCCCAGGAGGCCAGCCGGTGCCTCTCGTACCGACAGTCTGCCAGGCACAGGTTACAGATAGGACACCGAGGTTGGCTAACAGTCGAACTAGCACTTGACAGCTAACGAACTGCTACTTAAGCCGCCCTTAATAGTTTGTTTTAGCTAAACACTTTAACTCCGTGCGCCAAACAGGCTTGGGGGCATTGCTGACCTGGGTGCCACCGTTACTTCAGGACTGAAGATTCACTTAAACAAATATAAACACACAATCCGCATTACGTCAAGGAGTGCAGCGAATAACGGGCAGCGAGTGCAGCGAATAACGGGCATGTGGCACAGCGAATAACGTTAAAACAAACAAATAGCCCCACAAGCCCGCACCAGCAAACAGACAAGATCCGGTATGGAAATCTTATAGGTATTTTTTGTTTTGTTTTTGGTACATAAGGCCGAGTAGTAGCAGATAACGAACAAAGTGATGCGACAAATCCCCAATGATGCCTAATATCAGCAGAGCCTTTGATGTATCGAGTCAGCAAAAACACACAGTAATCGAATAAGCTTGGCAAAAACTTCAAAGGACTTGCTTAGTCGGTCACATCCTCCTCCAAAGTACAGCATAAACATGGCCGCTCTAACATTCTATTCCGCCCGTGTAGCTCAGTCTGGAGAGCGCTGGACTACAGAGCTGATCCAGCCTGGCACGGTGGGTTCGAGACGCTTCAGCGCTCGCTATTTTCCCTTGGCGGGGATGACCTGCGACAGGTGGCAGCGGCCGTATTCAAGGTCAGATGAAGCCAGTGGGCCGGGCGGACCGTCCTCAGTCGTTAGGGGACATTCAACTTTCGCCTCTAAATTCTGCCGGTGACTGGAATTGCTCGATCGGATGGTGGGGTCAGGGACTGCGCAACAAGCTTAGCTTAGCGTGGGTCCTGATCTTGGAAATCCATACCACCAAAACATTCGAACTAAACTGATTTGAGAAGAAAAAAAACTAAAAATCTGCAGATAAAATTAGCGTTGTATCCCTTATGTAGCACGCATTACTATTGTTACATCCTATTCGGAATATTTTAACTATTAATGTACTGCTAACCAGTAGTATCGCCAAAAAAATAGTGGGGGCAAGACAGTTCTTTTGGGGGGGGGGGAACTAGGGGTGTGGGGGTGGTGGGGGTAGTCCCATAGGGCTAATGTTAAAATCTTGCGAATCTGGGGGCCGGACTCCGGCCGAACGATCCTGGGGAGGCAGCCCCCCCCCCCCCCCCCCGGTAGCGACGCCCCTGCTGCTAACTCGGGTTCCACCAGGTGACCAGTAGCCTTCCAGTGGATGTCCGACCCACCATCGCGGCAGACTTTGCTGATGTTGCGGGTCGGGTGGCAGGTGGCGTCGGACTTCTGCGCCTTCAGGACATCGGTCCTGGTCTTCAGGGCGTCTGCCGAGCAGGCCGTCCAGTCTCCATCCCGCCGGTACTTGCATTTGGCCGCTGCGGAACGGAACGCCAGGTTAGCCGAGTGTTAGACGAAAACTGGCATGCTGTGTACAACATTGTACGGTGCACGCGTACTGCACCGCACGACATTAAACACGTACACTTCACAACACTTATCACTCAGTGCACACGTACTGCACCGCACGACATTAAACACGTACACTTCACAACACTTATCACTCAGTGCACACGTACTGCACCGCACGACATTAAACACGTACACTTCACAACACTTATCACTCAGTGCACACGTCCTGCACCGCACGACATTAAACACGTACACTTCACAACACTTATCACTCAGGGCACACGTCCTGCAACGCACGACATTAAACACGTACACTTCACAACACTTATCACTCAGGGCACACGTCCTGCACCGCACGACATTAAACACGTACACTTCACAACACTTATCACTCAGTGCATACGTCCTGCACCGCACGACATTAAACACGTACACTTCACAACACTTATCACTCGGGGCACACGTCCTGCACCGCACGACATTACACACGTACACTTCACAACACTTATCACTCGGGGTCACTGAACAAATATAAACGGAAACAACTAAACGTTGATCGGGTATATGAAACTAATTGATATGAACGTTCGACAATGCACTTTTTTAATAGCAAAGCTAGCTGCTAAGCTGCAGAGCTGCAGGATCGGTTTAAATCTGACGTCAGCATGAATATATTTGGTGGTCTAGTCCAGACCTGAATGTCTCTTGTACTCCAAAAAGACTGTCAAAAGCCACGCTGCATTTATACACGGTCAAAAGTCGAGGGTCGATCAGTCCGCAAGGGAGTATTTCAGTCACATCGTCGAAACGGCTCAATGGACACGGCCATATCAGACCAGACGGGACATATCTATCGCACATTGATGCCACGGTCAAAGGCATCTCTGACCTCTTCACTCAGTATCGGAGGCGCAGTCAATGGAAGCGTGTCGGACCGAATGTCAGGCCGAATGGGCGCGGGGACACCTCTCTCTCACCATCGCCGACCGAGACACGGCGGACGGGCAGCTATATTTTCCGCCGCCAGCCGGATATTAAGCCGGTGACCTTTCGGCTCGGATCAGGCTGTATATGCCACTAGAGATTCATGCTTCAGGTGGGCAGTAAAGCTGTCTTATTGAATGTCGACAACTCGTCACTCAATGGACCATTTGCCGCTTTGCGACGGCTGGTTCATAATAACATTATAAATCGGTCAAAAAGTGGATGCCGTTTGTCACGCGCTTCGCTGTAAATTTGAACCTCCCTTATATGCACGTGTCGTACATTAATAGAAAATGTTGAATACCATATGTCGAAAATGCTGAATACGTGTGTGCCAGAAACGTGAATCAGTCATCCGCTGGCATCTTTGTATTTATAAATGAAGCCTTCAAAAACATAAGACAGGTAATGACTGCTAAATCTAGGCTCGGCAGAATCGGGAGTGAATGCAGTAGGGGACCAATGCAGCCAGCATAAGTCTGCAGTACAAAAGATGAAGCAACTAAAGTTAATTAACTCTCGGCCAAAGTGAGGAAGCATCAACTTACATTCAGGGCTGCATTACAAAGATCCCAGTGGGAATTAGCAACAAATGCAAATGCACCGAGTTACTGCAGAGGTGCAGGCTGGTGAGACAGCCGTGAAATATTTGAAGTCAGTAAGGCAAGAAGTAACAATCCACAAAGAGCAACGACTACATCAGTTCATTCAGAATGAGTCACTATTAGTATACAGCTGGTCTACGTGTGTGGACCTGACCTTAGGAAGTCACCCAGAGGATATCAGTCTACGTGTGTGGACCTGACCTTGGGAAGTCACCCAGAGGATATCAGTCTACGTGTGTGGACCTGACCTTAGGAAGTCACCCAGAGGACATCAATCTACGTGTGTACACCTGACATTAGGAAGTCACCCAGAGGACATCAGTCTACGTGTGTGGACCTGACCTTAGGAAGTCACCCAGAGGATATCAGTCTACGTGTGCGCACCTGACCTTAGGAAGTCACCCAGAGCACATCAGTCTACGTGTGTGGACCTGACCTTAGGAAGTCACCCAGAGGATATCAGTCTACGTGTGTGCACCTGACCTTAGGAAGTCACCCATAGCACATCAGTCTACGTGTGTGGACCTGACCTTAGGAAGTCACCCAGAGGGCATCAGTCTACGTGTGTGCACCTGACTTTAGGAAGTCACCCAGAGGACATCAGTCTACGTGTGTACACACCTGACCGTAGGAAGTCACCCAGAGGACATCAGTCTGTGCACCTGACCTTAGGGAGTCACCCAGAGGACATCAGTCTGTGCACCTGACATTAGGAAGTCACCCAGAGGACATCAGTCTACGTGTGTGCACCTGACCTTAGGAAGTCACCAAGAGGACATCAGTCTACGTGTGTACACCTGACCTTAGGAAGTCACCCAGAGGACATCAGTCTACGTGTATGCACCTGACCTTAGGGAGTCACCCAGAGGACATCAGTCTACGTGTGTACACCTGACCTTAGGAAGTCACCCAGAGGACATCAGTCTATGCGTGTGTACCTGACCTTGGGGAGTCACCCAGAGGACATCAGTCTACGTGTGTACACCTGACCTCAGGAAGTCACCCAGAGGACATCAGCTATGCGTGTGCATCTGACCTTAGGAAGTCACCCAGAGGATATCAGTCTGTGCACCTGACCTTAGGGAGTCACCCAGAGGACATCAGTCTACGTGTGTACACCTGACCTCATGAAGTCACCCAGAGGACATCAGGTATGCGTGTGCATCTGACCTTAGGAAGTCACCCAGAGGACATCAGTATGTGCACCTGACCTTAGGAAGTCACCCAGAGGACATCAGTCTACGTGTGTACACCTGACCATAGGAAGTCACCCAGAGGACATCAGTCTATGCGTGTGTACCTGACCTTAGGAAGTCACCCAGAGGACATCAGTATACGTGTGT
>JAXIVJ010017668.1:0-25483 GCA_036785665.1 Chirona hameri | reverse complement strand
ATCTATATCTATATCTATATCTATATCTATATCTATATATAGTATTGGACGTTTGGTTTCAACTTGAGCATTCAGCCACGTTGAGTCCCCAACCGATGTCATAAAGTTCCACCACTTTTTGGACGGTTTATATATGTGACGTTGATCCGACATTCCTTTACTCAATCACAGTGAACAAGGTATTTGTTACCGAAAGCGTTGTGTAAAATATAATTGAATTACTGTCGTCATTGTACGTTAACCGGATAGTTTGTCCCCGACTTATTGCCAGACGGGATCGCGAAGGAGCGTTTTACGTGTCGCGTATGTGTTGCGAGCCGGCCGCCTCGTCCTGTAGGCTGGCCCTGCCTCGGCCCGGCTCCAAAGATAGGACTATCGTCAGCGGGGGTATTTACTGAAGCGTTGCTAGGGCCGCGGCGGGCCACTTCCGGGCGCCAATAGGTGAGGGACACCCATTATTTTCACCAGTTAACCCTTTGTCCCATTTTCATTTTTCGGCAGAAAACTTGACCCGCTAACCCCTTAAACTTTTAAGTCATCGGCCTTTCGACTTTTTAACCCGTTTAGCTGTCAACCCGTTTAAACAAAATATATTTGTAATGCAGAAGTCACACCCTGCCGCTCAACACGCCGTCAAACCCTGCCGCTCAACACACCGTCACACCCTGCCGCTCACCACGCCGTCCCACCCTGCCGCTCACCACGCCGTCCCACCCTGCGCTCAACACACCGTCACACCCTGCCGCTCAACACACCGTCCCACCCTGCCGCTCACCACGCCGTCACACCCTGCCGCTCACCACACCGTCATAACCTGCCGCTCAACACGCCGTCACACCCTGCCGCTCAACACGCCGTCACACCCTGCCGCTCACCACGCCGTCACACCCTGCCGCTCACCACGCCGTCACACCCTGCCGCTCACCACACCGTCATAACCTGCCGCTCAACACACCGTCATAACCTGCCGCTCAACACGCCGTCACACCCTGCCGCTCACCACGCCGTCACACCCTGCCGCTCACCACACCGTCATAACTGCCGCTCAACACGCCGTCATAACCTGCCGCTCACCACACCGTCACACCCTGCCGCTCACCACGCCGTCACACCCTGCCGCTCACCACACCGTCACACCCTGCCGCTCAACACGCCGTCAAATCCTGCCGCTCAACACACCGTCACAGCGGTCACAACCTGCCGCTCACCACGCCGTCACACCCTGCCGCTCACCACGCCGTCACACCCTGCCGCTCAACACACCGTCACAGCGGTCACAACCTGCCGCTCACCACGCCGTCATAACCTGCCGCTCAACACGCCGTCACACCCTGCCGCTCACCACGCCGTCATAACCTGCCGCTCAACACGCCGTCATAACCTGCGCTCAACACGCCGTCATAACCTGCCGCTCAACACGCGTCACACCCTACCGCTCAACACGCCGTCATGACCTGCCTCTCAACACGCCGTCACACCCTGCCGCTCAACACGCCGTCACAACGTGCCGCTCAACACGCCGTCAAATCCTGCCGCTCAACACACCGTCACACCCTGCGCTCAACACGCCGTCACAACGTGCCGCTCAACACGCCGTCACACCCTACCGCTCAACACGCCGTCACACCCTGCCGCCTCAACACGCCGTCACACCCTACCGCTCAACACGCCGTCACACCCTGCCGCTCAACACGCCGTCACACCCTGCCGATCAACACGCCGTCACACCCTGCGCTCACCACGCCGTCACACCCTGCCGCTTAACACACCGTCAAACCCTGCGCTCAACACGCCGTCACACCCTGCCGCCTCAACACGCCGTCACACCCTGCCGATCAACACGCCGTCACACCCTGCCGCTCACCACGCCGTCACACCCTGCCGATCAACACGCCGTCACACCCTGCCGCTCATCACGCCGTCACACCCTGCTGCTTAACACACCGTCAAACCCTGCCGCTAAACACACCGTCACACCTGCCGCTCACCACGCCGTCACACCCTGCCGCTCAACACACCGTCACACCCTGCCGCTCACCACGCCGTCACACCCTGCCGCTCAACACGCCGTCACAACATGCCGCTCACCACGCCGTCACACCCTACCGCTCAACACGCCGTCACACCTGCCGCTCACCACGCCGTCACACCCTGCCGATCAACACGCCGTCACACCCTGCCGCTCATCACGCCGTCACACCCTGCTGCTTAACACACCGTCAAACCCTGCCGCTCACCACACCGTAACACCCTGCCGCTCAACACACCGTCACACCCTGCCGCTCACCACGCCGTCACACCCTGCCGCTCAACACACCGTCACACCATGCCGCTCACCACGCCGTCACACCCTGCCGCTCAACACACCGTCACACCCTGCCGCTCACCACACCATCAACCCTGCCGCTCAACACACCGTCACACCCTGCCGCTCACCACGCCGTCACACCCTGCCGCTCAACACACCGTCACACCCTGCCGCTCAACACACCGTCACACCCTGCCGCTCACCACGCCGTCACACCCTGCCGCTCAACACACCGTCACACCCTGCCGCTCACCACACCGTCACACCCTGCCGCTCAACACACCGTCACACCCTGCCACTCAACACACCGTCACACGCTGCCGCTCACCACGCCGTCACACCCTGCCGCTCACCACACCGTTACACCCTGCCGCTCAACACACCGTCACACCCTGCCGCTCACCACGCCGTCACACCCTGCCGCTCAACACGCCGTCACAACGTGCCGCTCAACACGCCGTCACACCCTACCGCTCAACACGCCGTCACACCCTGCCGCTCACCACGCCGTCACACCCTGCCGATCAACACGCCGTCACACCCTGCCGCTCATCACGCCGTCACACCCTGCTGCTTAACACACCGTCAAACCCTGCCGCTCACCACACCGTAACACCCTGCCGCTCAACACACCGTCACACCCTGCCGCTCACCACGCCGTCACACCCTGCCGCTCAACACACCGTCACACCATGCCGCTCACCACGCCGTCACACCCTGCCGCTCAACACACCGTCACACCCTGCCGCTCACCACACCATCAAACCCTGCCGCTCAACACACCGTCACACCCTGCCGCTCACCACGCCGTCACACCCTGCCGCTCACCACACCGTCACACCCTGCCGCTCAACACACCGTCACACCCTGCCGCTCACCACGCCGTCACACCCTGCCGCTCAACACACCGTCACACCCTGCCGCTCACCACACCGTCACACCCTGCCGCTCAACACACCGTCACACCCTGCCACTCAACACACCGTCACACGCTGCCGCTCACCACGCCGTCACACCCTGCCGCTCACCACACCGTTACACCCTGCCGCTCAACACACCGTCACACCCTGCCGCTCACCACGCCGTCACACCCTGCCGCTCAACACACCGTCACACCCTGCCGCTCAACACACCGTCACAGCGGTCACAACCTACCGCTCAACACGCCGTCACACCCTGCCGCTCAACACACCGTCACAGCGGTCACAACCTACCGCTCAACACGCCGTCACACCCTGCCGCTCACCACACCGTCACACCCTGCCGCTCACCACGCCGTCACACCCTGCCTCTCAACACACCGTCACACCCTGCCGCTCAACACACCGTCATAACCTGCCGCTCACCACGCCGTCACACCCTGCCGCTCACCACGCCGTCACACCCTGCCTCTCAACACGCCGTCACACCCTGCCGCTCAACACGCCGTCACACCCTGCCGCTCACCACGCCGTCACACCCTACCGCTCAACACGCCGTCACAACGTGCCGCTCAACACGCCGTCACACCCTACCGCTCAACACGCCGTCATGACCTGCCTCTCAACACGCCGTCACACCCTGCCGCTCACCACGCCGTCACACCCTGCCGCTCAACACGCCGTCCCACCCTGCCGCTCACCACACCGTCATAACCTGCCGCTCAACACGCCGTCACACCCTGCCGCTCAACACGCCGTCACACCCTGCCGCTCAACACGCCGTCATAACCTGCCGCTCACCACACCGTCACACCCTGCCGCTCAACACGCCGTCACACCCTGCCGCTCAACACGCCGTCACACCCTGCCGCTCACCACACCGTCACACCCTGCCGCTCAACACGCCGTCACACCCTGCCGCTCACCACGCCGTCATAACCTGCCGCTCAACACGCCGTCAAACTCTGCCGCTCACCACACCGTCATAACCTGCCGCTCAACACACCGTCACACCCTGCCGCTCAACACGCCGTCAAACCCTGCCGCTCAACACGCCGTCATACCCTGCCGCTCAACACGCCGTCACACCCTGCCGCTCACCACGCCGTCATAACCTGCCGCTCACCACGCCGCCACACCCTGCCGCTCAACAAACCGTCACACCCTGCCGCTCACCACGCCGTCACACCCTGCCGCTCACCACGCCGTCACACCCTGCCGCTCAACACACCGTCACACCCTAACGCTCAACACACCGTCAAACCCTGCCGCTCACCACGCCGTCACACCCTGCCGCTCAACACGCCGTCAAACCCTGCCGCTCAACACGCCGTCATAACCTGCCGCTCACCACGCCGTCACAGCGGTCACAACTTGCCGCTCAACACGCCGTCACACCCTGCCGCTCAACACGCCGTCACACCCTGCCGCTCAACACGCCGTCATAACCTACCGCTCAACACGCCGTCACACCCTGCCGCTCACCACGCCGTCACACCCTGCCGCTCAACACGGCGTCACACCCTGCCGCTCAACACACCGTCACAGCGGTCACAACCTGCCGCTCAACACGCCGTCACACCCTGCCGCTCAACACGCCGTCACACCCTGCCGCTCACCACGCCGTCATAACCTGCCGCTCAACACGCCGTCACACCCTACCGCTCAACACGCCGTCAAACCCTGCCGCTCACCACGCCGTCATAACCTGCCGCTCAACACGCCGTCACACCCTGCCGCTCACCACGCCGTCATACCCTGCCGCTCAACACGCCGTCACACCCTGCCGCTCAACACACCGTCACAGCGGTCACAACCTGCCGCTCAACACGCCGTCACAACGGTCACAACATACCGCTCACCACGCCGTCAAACCCTGCCGCTCACCACGCCGTCAAACCCTGCCGCTCAACACACCGTCACACCCTGCCGCTCACCACGCCGTCAAACCCTGCCGCTCACCACGCCGTCATAACCTGCCGCTCAACACGCCGTCACACCCTGCCGCTCACCACGCCGTCAAACCCTGCCGCTCACCACGCCGTCATAACCTGCCGCTCAACACGCCGTCACACCCTGCCGCTCACCACGCCGTCAAACCCTGCCGCTCACCACGCCGTCATAACCTGCCGCTCAACACGCCGTCACACCCTGCCGCTCACCACACCGTCAAACCCTGCCGCTCACCACGCCGTCACACCCTGCCGCTCAACACGCCGTCAAACCCTGCCGCTCAACACGCCGTCACACCCTGCCACTCACCACGCCGTCAAACCCTGCCTCTCAACACACCGTCACACCCTGCCGCTCAACGCGCCGTCACACCCTGCCGCTCAACACGCCGTCAAACCCTGCCGCTCAACACACCGTCACAGCGGTCACAACCTGCCGCTCAACACGCCGTCACACCCTGCCGCTCACCACGCCGTCACACCCTGCCGCTCAACACACCGTCACACCCTGCCGCTCAACACGCCGTCAAACCCTGCCGCTCAACACGCCGTCACACCCTGCCGCTCACCACGCCGTCATAACCTGCCGCTCAACACGCCGTCAAACCCTACCGCTCACCACGCCGTCCCACCCTGCCGCTCAACACGCCGTCACACCCTGCCGCTCAACACGCCGTCACACCCTACCGCTCAACACGCCGTCACAACGTGCCGCTCAACACGCCGTCACACCCTACCGCTCAACACGCCGTAATGACCTGCCTCTCAACACGCCGTCACACCCTGCCGCTCACCACGCCGTCATAACCTGCCGCTCAACACGCCGTCACACCCTGCCGCTCACCACGCCGTCATAACCTGCCTCTCAACACACCGTCACACCCTGCCGCTCAACACGCCGTCACAACGTGCCGCTCAACACGCCGTCACAACGTGCCGCTCAACACGCCGTCACACCCTGCCGCTCAACACGCCGTCACACCCTGCCGCTCAACACACCGTCATAACCTGCCGCTCACCACGCCGTCACACCCTGCCGCTCAACACGCCGTCAAACCCTGCCGCTCACCACGCCGTCACACCCTGCCGCTCACCACGCCGTCACACCCTGCCGCTCACCACACCGTCACACCCTACCGCTCAACACGCCGTCATGACCTGCCTCTCAACACGCCGTCACACCCTGCCTCTCAACACGCCGTCACACCCTGCCGCTCACCACGCCGTCACACCCTACCGCTCAACACGCCGTCACAACGTGCCGCTCAACACGCCGTCACACCCTACCGCTCAACACGCCGTAGTGACCTGCCTCTCAACACGCCGTCACACCCTGCCGCTCACCACGCCGTCATAACCTGCCGCTCAACACGCCGTCACACCCTGCCGCTCACCACGCCGTCATAACCTGCCTCTCAACACACCGTCACACCCTGCCGCTCAACACGCCGTCACAACGTGCCGCTCAACACGCCGTCACACCCTACCGCTCAACACGCCGTCACACCCTACCGCTCAAAACGCCGTCACACCCTGCCGCTCAACACGCCGTCACACCCTACCGCTCAACACGCCGTCACACCCTGCCGCTCAACACGCCGTCACACCCTGCCGATCAACACGCCGTCACACCCTGCCGCTCACCACGCCGTCACACCCTGCCGCTTAACACACCGTCAAACCCTGCCGCTCAACACGCCGTCCCACCCTGCCGCTCAACACGCCGTCACACCCTGCCGATCAACACGCCGTCACACCCTGCCGCTCACCACGCCGTCACACCCTGCCGATCAACACGCCGTCACACCCTGCCGCTCACCACGCCGTCACACCCTGCCGCTTAACACACCGTCAAACCCTGCCGCTCAACACGCCGTCAAACCCTGCCGCTCAGCACGCCGTCAAACCCTGCCGCTCACCACGCCGTCACACCCTGCCGCTCAACACACCGTCACACCCTGCCGCTCAACACACCGTCACAACCTGCCGCTCAACACGCCGTCACACCCTGCCGCTCAACACATCGTCACACCCTGCCGCTCACCACGCCGTCACACCCTGCCGCTCAACACACCGTCACACCCTGCCGCTCAACACACCGTCATAACCTGCCACTCACCACGCCGTCACACCCTGCCGCTCACCACGCCGTCAAACCCTGCCGCTCACCACGCTGTCATAACCTGCCGCTCAACACGCCGTCAAACCCTGCCGCTCAACACACCGTCACACCCTGCCGCTCAACACACCGTCATAACCTGCCGCTCAACACGCCGTCACACCCTGCCGCTCACCACACCGTCACACCCTGCCGCTCAACACACCGTCACACCCTGCCGCTCACCACGCCGTCACACCCTGCCGCTCAACACACCGTCACACCCTGCCGCTCACCACACCGTCACACCCTGCCGCTCAACACACCGTCACACCCTGCCGCTCACCACGCCGTCACACCCTGCCGCTCAACACACCGTCACACCCTGCCGATCACCACACCGTCACACCCTGCCGCTCAACACACCGTCACACCCTGCCGCTCACCACGCCGTCACACCCTGCCGCTCAACACACCGTCACACCCTGCCGCTCACCACGCCGTCACACCCTGCCGCTCAACACACCGTCACACCCTGCCGCTCACCACACCGTCAAACCTTGCCGCTCAACACACCGTCACACCCTGCCGCTCACCACGCCGTCACACCCTGCCGCTCACCACGCCGTCACACCCTGCCGCTCAACACACCGTCACACCCTGCCGCTCACCACGCCGTCACACCCTGCCGCTCAACACACCGTCACACCCTGCCGCTCACCACACCGTCACACCCTGCCGCTCAACACACCGTCACACCCTGCCGCTCAACACACCGTCACACGCTGCCGCTCACCACGCCGTCACACCCTGCCGCTCACCACACCGTCACACCCTGCCGCTCAACACACCGTCACACCATGCCGCTCAACACACCGTCACACCCTGCCGCTCACCACGCCGTCACACCCTGCCGCTCAACACACCGTCACACCCTGCCGCTCAACACACCGTCACAGCGGTCACAACCTACCGCTCAACACGCCGTCACACCCTGCCGCTCAACACACCGTCACAGCGGTCACAACCTACCGCTCAACACGCCGTCACACCCTGCCGCTCACCACACCGTCACACCCTGCCGCTCACCACGCCGTCACACCCTGCCTCTCAACACACCGTCACACCCTGCCGCTCAACACACCGTCATAACCTGCCGCTCACCACGCCGTCACACCCTGCCGCTCAACACGCCGTCAAACCCTGCCGCTCAACACACCGTCACACCCTGCCGCTCACCACACCGTCATAACCTGCCGCTCACCACGCCGTCACACCCTGCCGCTCACCACACCGTCATAACCTGCCGCTCAACACACCGTCACACCCTGCCGCTCAACACACCGTCATAACCTGCCGCTCAACACACCGTCACACCCTGCCGCTCAACACGCCGTCACACCCTGCCGCTCAACACACCGTCATAACCTGCCGCTCACCACGCCGTCACACCCTGCCGCTCAACACGCCGTCACACCCTGCCGCTCAACACGCCGTCACACCCTGCCGCTCAACACACCGTCACAGCGGTCACAACCTACCGCTCAACACGCCGTCACACCCTGCCGCTCACCACACCGTCACACCCTGCCGCTCACCACGCCGTCACACCCTGCCTCTCAACACACCGTCACACCCTGCCGCTCAACACGCTGTCACACCCTGCCGCTCACCACGCCGTCATACCCTGTCGCTCACCACGCCGTCACACCCTGCCGCTCAACACGCCGTCACACCCTGCCGCTCACCACGCCGTCACAACCTGCCGCTCAACACACCGTCACACCCTGCCGCTCAACACGCCGTCACAGCGGTCACAACCTGCCGCTCAACACGCTGTCACACCCTGCCGCTCACCACGCCGTCATACCCTGCCGCTCACCACGCCGTCACACCCTGCCGCTCAACACGCCATCACACCCTGCCGCTCAACACACCGTCACACCCTGCCGCTCAACACGCCGTCACACCCTACCGCTCAACACGCCGTCACAACGTGCCGCTCAACACGCCGTCACACCCTACCGCTCAACACGCCGTCATGACCTGCCTCTCAACACGCCGTCACACCCTGCCGCTCACCACGCCGTCATAACCTGCCTCTCAACGCACCGTCACACCCTGCCGCTCAACACGCCGTCATAACCTGCCGCTCAACACACCGTCACACCCTGCCGCTCAACACACCGTCATAACCTGCCGCTCAACACACCGTCACACCCTGCCGCTCAACACGCCGTCACACCCTGCCGCTCAACACACCGTCATAACCTGCCGCTCACCACGCCGTCACACCCTGCCGCTCAACACGCCGTCACACCCTGCCGCTCAACACGCCGTCACACCCTGCCGCTCAACACACCGTCACAGCGGTCACAGCCTACCGCTCAACACGCCGTCACACCCTGCCGCTCACCACACCGTCACACCCTGCCGCTCACCACGCCGTCACACCCTGCCTCTCAACACACCGTCACACCCTGCCGCTCAACACGCTGTCACACCCTGCCGCTCACCACGCCGTCATACCCTGTCGCTCACCACGCCGTCACACCCTGCCGCTCAACACGCCGTCACACCCTGCCGCTCACCACGCCGTCACACCCTGCCGCTCAACACACCGTCACACCCTGCCGCTCAACACGCCGTCACAGCGGTCACAACCTGCCGCTCAACACGCCGTCACACCCTGCCGCTCACCACACCGTCATAACCTGCCGCTCAACACACCGTCACACCCTGCCGCTCAACACACCGTCATAACCTGCCGCTCACCACGCCGTCACACCCTACCGCTCAACACGCCGTCATGACCTGCCTCTCAACACGCCGTCACACCCTGCCGCTCACCACGCCGTCACACCCTGCCGCTCAACACGCCGTCCCACCCTGCCGCTCACCACACCGTCATAACCTGCCGCTCAACACGCCGTCACACCCTGCCGCTCAACACGCCGTCACACCCTGCCGCTCAACACGCCGTCATAACCTGCCGCTCACCACACCGTCACACCCTGCCGCTCAACACGCCGTCACACCCTGCCGCTCAACACGCCGTCACACCCTGCCGCTCACCACACCGTCACACCCTGCCGCTCAACACGCCGTCACACCCTGCCGCTCACCACACCGTCATAACCTGCCGCTCACCACACCGTCACACCCTGCCGCTCAACACGCCGTCACACCCTGCCGCTCAACACGCCGTCACACCCTGCCGCTCACCACGCCGTCATAACCTGCCGCTCAACACGCCGTCAAACTCTGCCGCTCACCACACCGTCATAACCTGCCGCTCAACACACCGTCACACCCTGCCGCTCACCACACCGTCATAACCTGCCGCTCAACACACCGTCACACCCTGCCGCTCAACACGCCGTCAAACCCTGCCGCTCAACACGCCGTCATACCCTGCCGCTCAACACGCCGTCACACCCTGCCGCTCACCACGCCGTCATAACCTGCCGCTCACCACGCCGCCACACCCTGCCGCTCAACAAACCGTCACACCCTGCCGCTCACCACGCCGTCACACCCTGCCGCTCACCACGCCGTCACACCCTGCCGCTCAACACACCGTCACACCCTGCCGCTCAACACACCGTCAAACCCTGCCGCTCACCACGCCGTCACACCCTGCCGCTCAACACGCCGTCAAACCCTGCCGCTCAACACGCCGTCATAACCTGCCGCTCACCACGCCGTCACAGCGGTCACAACTTGCCGCTCAACACGCCGTCACACCCTGCCGCTCAACACGCCGTCACACCCTGCCGCTCAACACGCCGTCATAACCTACCGCTCAACACGCCGTCACACCCTGCCGCTCACCACGCCGTCACACCCTGCCGCTCAACACGCCGTCACACCCTGCCGCTCAACACACCGTCACAGCGGTCACAACCTGCCGCTCAACACGCCGTCACACCCTGCCGCTCAACACGCCGTCACACCCTGCCGCTCACCACGCCGTCATAACCTGCCGCTCAACACGCCGTCACACCCTACCGCTCAACACGCCGTCAAACCCTGCCGCTCACCACGCCGTCATAACCTGCCGCTCAACACGCCGTCACACCCTGCCGCTCACCACGCCATCATACCCTGCCGCTCAACACGCCGTCACACCCTGCCGCTCAACACACCGTCACAGCGGTCACAACCTGCCGCTCAACACGCCGTCACAACGGTCACAACCTACCGCTCACCACGCCGTCAAACCCTGCCGCTCACCACGCCGTCAAACCCTGCCGCTCAACACACCGTCACACCCTGCCACTCACCACGCCGTCAAACCCTGCCGCTCACCACGCCGTCAAACCCTGCCGCTCACCACGCCGTCATAACCTGCCGCTCAACACGCCGTCACACCCTGCCGCTCACCACGCCGTCAAACCCTGCCGCTCACCACGCCGTCATAACCTGCCGCTCAACACGCCGTCACACCCTGCCGCTCACCACACCGTCAAACCCTGCCGCTCACCACGCCGTCACACCCTGCCGCTCAACACGCCGTCAAACCCTGCCGCTCAACACGCCGTCACACCCTGCCACTCACCACGCCGTCAAACCCTGCCTCTCAACACACCGTCACACCCTGCCGCTCAACGCGCCGTCACACCCTGCCGCTCAACACGCCGTCAAACCCTGCCGCTCAACACACCGTCACAGCGGTCACAACCTGCCGCTCAACACGCCGTCACACCCTGCCGCTCACCACGCCGTCACACCCTGCCGCTCAACACACCGTCACACCCTGCCGCTCAACACGCCGTCAAACCCTGCCGCTCAACACGCCGTCACACCCTGCCGCTCACCACGCCGTCATAACCTGCCGCTCAACACGCCGTCAAACCCTACCGCTCACCACGCCGTCCCACCCTGCCGCTCAACACGCCGTCACACCCTGCCGCTCAACACGCCGTCACACCCTACCGCTCAACACGCCGTCACAACGTGCCGCTCAACACGCCGTCACACCCTACCGCTCAACACGCCGTAATGACCTGCCTCTCAACACGCCGTCACACCCTGCCGCTCACCACGCCGTCATAACCTGCCGCTCAACACGCCGTCACACCCTGCCGCTCACCACGCCGTCATAACCTGCCTCTCAACACACCGTCACACCCTGCCGCTCAACACGCCGTCACAACGTGCCGCTCAACACGCCGTCACAACGTGCCGCTCAACACGCCGTCACACCCTGCCGCTCAACACGCCGTCACACCCTGCCGCTCAACACACCGTCATAACCTGCCGCTCACCACGCCGTCACACCCTGCCGCTCAACACGCCGTCAAACCCTGCCGCTCACCACGCCGTCACACCCTGCCGCTCACCACGCCGTCACACCCTGCCGCTCACCACACCGTCACACCCTACCGCTCAACACGCCGTCATGACCTGCCTCTCAACACGCCGTCACACCCTGCCTCTCAACACGCCGTCACACCCTGCCGCTCACCACGCCGTCACACCCTACCGCTCAACACGCCGTCACAACGTGCCGCTCAACACGCCGTCACACCCTACCGCTCAACACGCCGTAATGACCTGCCTCTCAACACGCCGTCACACCCTGCCGCTCACCACGCCGTCATAACCTGCCGCTCAACACGCCGTCACACCCTGCCGCTCACCACGCCGTCATAACCTGCCTCTCAACACACCGTCACACCCTGCCGCTCAACACGCCGTCACAACGTGCCGCTCAACACGCCGTCACACCCTACCGCTCAACACGCCGTCACACCCTACCGCTCAACACGCCGTCACACCCTGCCGCTCAACACGCCGTCACACCCTACCGCTCAACACGCCGTCACACCCTGCCGCTCAACACGCCGTCACACCCTGCCGATCAACACGCCGTCACACCCTGCCGCTCACCACGCCGTCACACCCTGCCGCTTAACACACCGTCACACCCTGCCGCTCAACACACCGTCACAACCTGCCGCTAGACACGCCGTCACACCCTGCCGCTCAACACATCGTCACACCCTGCCGCTCACCACGCCGTCACACCCTGCCGCTCAACACACCGTCACACCCTGCCGCTCAACACACCGTCATAACCTGCCACTCACCACGCCGTCACACCCTGCCGCTCACCACGCCGTCAAACCCTGCCGCTCACCACGCTGTCATAACCTGCCGCTCAACACGCCGTCAAACCCTGCCGCTCAACACACCGTCACACCCTGCCGCTCAACACACCGTCATAACCTGCCGCTCAACACGCCGTCACACCCTGCCGCTCACCACACCGTCACACCCTGCCGCTCAACACACCGTCACACCCTGCCGCTCACCACGCCGTCACACCCTGCCGCTCAACACACCGTCACACCCTGCCGCTCACCACACCGTCACACCCTGCCGCTCAACACACCGTCACACCCTGCCGCTCACCACGCCGTCACACCCTGCCGCTCAACACACCGTCACACCCTGCCGATCACCACACCGTCACACCCTGCCGCTCAACACACCGTCACACCCTGCCGCTCACCACGCCGTCACACCCTGCCGCTCAACACACCGTCACACCCTGCCGCTCACCACGCCGTCACACCCTGCCGCTCAACACACCGTCACACCCTGCCGCTCACCACACCGTCAAACCCTGCCGCTCAACACACCGTCACACCCTGCCGCTCACCACGCCGTCACACCCTGCCGCTCACCACGCCGTCACACCCTGCCGCTCAACACACCGTCACACCCTGCCGCTCACCACGCCGTCACACCCTGCCGCTCAACACACCGTCACACCCTGCCGCTCACCACACCGTCACACCCTGCCGCTCAACACACCGTCACACCCTGCCGCTCAACACACCGTCACACGCTGCCGCTCACCACGCCGTCACACCCTGCCGCTCACCACACCGTCACACCCTGCCGCTCAACACACCGTCACACCATGCCGCTCAACACACCGTCACACCCTGCCTCTCACCACGCCGTCACACCCTGCCGCTCAACACACCGTCACACCCTGCCGCTCAACACACCGTCACAGCGGTCACAACCTACCGCTCAACACGCCGTCACACCCTGCCGCTCAACACACCGTCACAGCGGTCACAACCTACCGCTCAACACGCCGTCACACCCTGCCGCTCACCACACCGTCACACCCTGCCGCTCACCACGCCGTCACACCCTGCCTCTCAACACACCGTCACACCCTGCCGCTCAACACACCGTCATAACCTGCCGCTCACCACGCCGTCACACCCTGCCGCTCAACACGCCGTCAAACCCTGCCGCTCAACACACCGTCACACCCTGCCGCTCACCACACCGTCATAACCTGCCGCTCAACACGCCGTCACACCCTGCCGCTCACCACACCGTCATAACCTGCCGCTCAACACACCGTCACACCCTGCCGCTCAACACACCGTCATAACCTGCCGCTCACCACGCCGTCACACCCTGCCGCTCAACACGCCGTCACACCCTGCCGCTCAACACGCCGTCACACCCTGCCGCTCAACACACCGTCACAGCGGTCACAACCTACCGCTCAACACGCCGTCACACCCTGCCGCTCACCACACCGTCACACCCTGCCGCTCACCACGCCGTCACACCCTGCCTCTCAACACACCGTCACACCCTGCCGCTCAACACGCTGTCACACCCTGCCGCTCACCACGCCGTCATACCCTGTCGCTCACCACGCCGTCACACCCTGCCGCTCAACACGCCGTCACACCCTGCCGCTCACCACGCCGTCACACCCTGCCGCTCAACACACCGTCACACCCTGCCGCTCAACACGCCGTCACAGCGGTCACAACCTGCCGCTCAACACGCTGTCACACCCTGCCGCTCACTACGCCGTCATACCCTGCCGCTCACCACGCCGTCACACCCTGCCGCTCAACACGCCATCACACCCTGCCGCTCAACACACCGTCACACCCTGCCGCTCAACACGCCGTCACACCCTACCGCTCAACACGCCGTCACAACGTGTCGCTCAACACGCCGTCACACCCTACCGCTCAACACGCCGTCATGACCTGCCTCTCAACACGCCGTCACACCCTGCCGCTCACCACGCCGTCATAACCTGCCTCTCAACACACCGTCACACCCTGCCGCTCAACACGCCGTCATAACCTGCCGCTCAACACGCCGTCACACCCTGCTGCTCAACACACCGTCACAGCGGTCACAACCTGCCGCTCAACACGCCGTCACACCCTGCCGCTCAACACGCCGTCACACCCTGCCGCTCACCACGCCGTCATAACCTGCCTCTCAACACACCGTCACACCCTGCCGCTCACCATGCCGTCAAACCCTGCCGCTCAACACGCCGTCACACCCTGCCGCTCAACACGCCGTCAAACCCTGCCGCTCACCACGCCGTCAAACCCTGCCGCTCAACACACCGTCACACCCTGCCGCTCACCACGCCGTCATAACCTGCCGCTCAACACGCCGTCACACCCTACCGCTCAACACGCCGTCAAACCCTGCCGCTCACCACGCCGTCATAACCTGCCGCTCAACACGCCGTCACACCCTACCGCTCACCACGCCGGCATACCCTGCCGCTCAACATGCCGTCACACCCTGCCGCTCAACACGCCGTCACACCCTGCCGCTCACCACGCCGTCAAACCCTGCCGCTCAACACACCGTCAAACCCTGCCGCTCACCACGCCGTCACACCCTGCCGCTCACCACGCCGTCAAACCCTGCCGCTCAACACGCCGTCACACCCTGCCGCTCAACACGCCGTCACACCCTGCCGCTCACCACGCCGTCAAACCCTGCCGCTCAACACACCGTCAAACCCTGCCGCTCAACACGCCGTCAAAACCTGCCGCTCAACACGCCGTCAAACCCTGCCGCTCACCACGCCGTCCCACCCTGCCGCTCAACACGCCGTCACACCCTGCCGCTCAACACGCCGTCAAACCCTGCCGCTCACCACGCCGTCACACCCTGCCGCTCAACACACCGTCACAGCGGTCACAACCTGCCGCTCAACACGCCGTCACACCCTGCCGCTCAACACGCCGTCACACCCTGCCGCTCAACACACCGTCACAGCGGTCACAACCTGCCGCTCAACACGCCGTCACACCCGGCCGCTCAACACACCGTCACAGCGGTCACACCCTGCTGCTCACCACGCCGTCATAACCTGCCGCTCACCACGCCGTCACACCCTGCCGCTCACCACGCCGTCATACCCTGCCGCTCACCACGCCGTCACAACCTGCCGCTCAACACGCCGTCATAATCTGCCGCTCAACACGCCGTCACACCCTGCCGCTCACCACGCCGTCATACCCTGCCGCTCACCACGCCGTCATAACCTGCCGCTCAACACGCCGTCATAACCTGCCGCTCAACACGCCGTCACACCCTGCCGCTCACCACGCCGTCATACCCTGCCGCTCACCACGCCGTCATAACCTGCCGCTCAACACGCCGTCATAACCTGCCGCTCAACACGCCGTCACACCCTGCCGCTCAACACACCGTCACAGCGGTCACACCCTGCCGCTCACCACGCCGTCAAGCCATGCCGCTCACCACGCCGTCATAACCTGCCGCTCAACACGCCGTCAAACCCTGCCGCTCAACACACCGTCACACCCTGCCGCTCAACACGCCGTCACACCCTGCTGCTCAACACGCCGTCACACCCTACCGCTCAACACGCCGTCACAACGTGCCGCTCAACACGCCGTCACACCCTACCGCTCAACACGCCGTCATGACCTGCCTCTCAACACGCCGTCACACCCTGCCGCTCAACACGCCGTCACAACGTGCCGCTCAACACGCCGTCAAATCCTGCCGCTCAACACACCGTCACACCCTGCCGCTCACCACACCGCCACAACGGTCACAACCTGCCGCTCAACACGCCGTCACACCCTGCCGCTCACCACGCCGTCACACCCTGCCGCTCAACACACCGTCACACCCTGCCGCTCAACACACCGTCACACCCTGCCGCTCACCACGCCGTCACACCCTGCCGCTCAACACGCCGTCAAACCCTGCCGCTCAACACGCCGTCACACCCTGCTGCTCAACACGCCGTCACACCCTGCCGCTCACCACGCCGTCATAATCTGCCGCTCAACACGCCGTCACACCCTGCCGCTCAACACACCGTCACACCCTGCCGCTCACCACGCCGTCATAACCTGCCGCTCAACACGCCGTCACACCCTGCCGCTCACCACGCCGTCAAACCCTGCCGCTCACCACGCCGTCATAACCTGCCGCTCAACACGCCGTCACACCCTGCCGCTCAACACGCCGTCACACCCTGCTGCTCAACACGCCGTCACACCCTACCGCTCAACACGCCGTCACAACGTGCCGCTCAACACGCCGTCACACCCTACCGCTCAACACGCCGTCATGACCTGCCTCTCAACACGCCGCCACACCCTGCCGCTCAACACGCCGTCATAACGTGCCGCTCAACACGCCGTCAAATCCTGCCGCTCAACACACCGTCACACCCTGCCGCTCACCACACCGCCACAGCGGTCACAACCTGCCGCTCAACACGCCGTCACACCCTGCCGCTCACCACGCCGTCAAACCCTGCCGCTCACCACGCCGTCATAACCTGCCGCTCAACACGCCGTCACACCCTGCCGCTCACCACGCCGTCAAACCCTGCCGCTCACCACGCCGTCATAACCTGCCGCTCAACACGCCGTCACACCCTGCCGCTCACCACGCCGTCAAACCCTGCCGCTCACCACGCCGTTATAACCTGCCGCTCAATACGCCGTCACACCCTGCCGCTCACCACACCGTCAAACCCTGCCGCTCACCACGCCGTCACACCCTGCCGCTCACCACACCGTCAAACCCTGCCGCTCACCACGCCGTCATACCCTGCCGCTCAACACACCGTCACACCCTGCCGCTCAACACGCCGTCATAACCTGCCGCTCAACACGCCGTCAAACCCTGCCGCTCAACACACCGTCACAGCGGTCACAACCTGCCGCTCAACACGCCGTCACACCCTGCCGCTCACCACGCCGTCACACCCTGCCGCTCAACACACCGTCACACCCTGCCGCTCAACACGCCGTCAAACCCTGCCGCTCAACACGCCGTCACACCCTTCCGCTCACCACGCCGTCATAACCTGCCGCTCAACACGCCGTCAAACCCTACCGCTCACCACGCCGTCCCACCCTGCCGCTCAACACGCCGTCACACCCTGCCGCTCACCACGCCGTCACACCCTGCCGCTCAACACGCCGTCAAACCCTGCCGCTCAACACGCCTTCACACCCTTCCGCTCACCACGCCGTCATAACCTGCCGCTCACCACGCCGTTGCCCCCTGCCGTTCAACACGCCGTCACACCCTGCCGCTCACCACGCCGTCAAACCCTACCGCTCACCACGCCGTCCCACCCTGCCGCTCAACACGCCGTCAAACCCTGCCGCTCAACACACCGTCACACCCTGCCGCTCAACACACCGTCAAACCCTGCCGCTCAACACGCCGTCACACCCTACCGCTCAACACGCCGTCACAACGTGCCGCTCAACACGCCGTCACACCCTACCGCTCAACACGCCGTCATGACCTGCCTCTCAACACGCCGTCACACCCTGCCGCTCAACACGCCGTCACACTCTGCCGCTCACCACGCCGTCATAACCTGCCTCTCAACACACCGTCACACCCTGCCGCTCAACACGCCGTCACAACCTGCCGATCAACACGCCGTCACACCCTGCCGCTCACCACGCCGTCACACCCTGCCGCTCAACACGCCGTCACACCCTGCCGCTCAACACACCGTCAAACCCTGCCGCTCACCACGCCGTCATACCCTGCTGCTCACCACGCCGCCACACCCTGCCGCTCAACACGCCGTCACACCCTGCCGCTCAACACACCGTCACAGCGGTCACAACCTGCCGCTCAACACGCCGTCACACCCTGCCGCTCAACACGCCGTCACAGCGGTCACACCCTGCCGCTCAACACGCCGTCACACCCTACCGCTCACCACACCGTCACACCCTGCCGCTCAACACGCCGTCACACCCTGCCGCTCAACACGCCGTCACACCCTGCCGCTCAACACGCCGTCATAACCTGCCGCTCACCACGCCGTCACACCCTGCCGCTCAACACACCGTCACACCCTGCCGCTCAACACGCCGTCATACCCTGCCGCTCACCACGCCGTCACAGCGGTCACAACCTACCGCTCAACACGCCGTCACACCCTGCCGCTCACCACGCCGTCATACCCTGCCGCTCACCACGCCGTCACACCCTGCCGCTCAACACGCCGTCACATTCTGCCGCTCAACACACCGTCACAGCGGTCACAACCTACCGCTCAACACGCCGTCACACCCTGCCGCTCAACACGCCGTCAAACCCTGCCGCTCACCACGCTGTCACACCCTGCCGCTCAACACACCGTCATAACCTGCCGCTCAACACGCCGTCACACCCTGCCGCTCAACACACCGTCACAGCGGTCACAACCTACCGCTCAACACGCCGTCACACCCTGCCGCTCACCACGCCGTCACACCCTGCCGCTCACCACGCCGTCATACCCTGCCGCTCACCACGCCGTCACACCCTGCCGCTCACCACACCGTCATAACCTGCCGCTCAACACACCGTCACACCCTGCCGCTCACCACGCCGTCACACCCTACCGCTTAACACGCCGTCACAACGTGCCGCTCAACACGCCGTCACACCCTACCGCTCAACACGCCGTCATGACCTGCCTCTCAACACGCCGTCACACCCTGCCGCTCACCACGCCGTCATAACCTGCCGCTCAACACGCCGTCACACCCTGCCGCTCACCACGCCGTCATAACCTGCCGCTCAACACACCGTCACACCCTGCCGCTCAACACGCCGTCACACCCTGACGCTCAACACACCGTCATACCCTGCCGCTCAACACGCCGTCATTACCTGCCGCTCAACACGCCGTCACACCCTGCCGCTCAACACACCGTCACAGCGGTCACAACCTGCCACTCAACACGCCGTCACACCCTGCCGCTCAACACGCCGTCACACCCTGCCGCTCACCACGCCGTCATAAACTGCCTCTCAACACACCGTCACACCCTGCCGCTCACCACGCCGTCACACCCTGCCGCTCACCACGCCGTCACACCCTGCCGCTCACCACGCCGTCATAACCTGCCGCTCACCACATCGTCACACCCTGCCGCTCACCACGCCGTCATACCCTGCCGCTCACCACGCCGTCACACCCTGCCGCTCACCACGCCGTCACACCCTGCCGCTCAACACACCGTCACAGCGGTCACAACCTGCCGCTCAACACGCCGTCACACCTTGCCGCTCAACACGCCGTCACACCCTGCCGCTCAACACACCGTCATAACCTGCCGCTCACCACGCCGTCACACCCTGCCGCTCACCACGCCGTCAAACCCTGCCGCTCACCACGCCGTCAAACCCTGCCGCTCAACACACCGTCACACCCTGCCGCTCAACACACCGTCATAACCTGCCGCTCACCACGCCGTCACACCCTGCCGCTCAACACGCCGTCACACCCTGCCGCTCAACACACCGTCATAACCTGCCGCTCACCACGCCGTCACACCCTGCCGCTCAACACGCCGTCAAACCCTGCCGCTCACCACGCCGTCACACCCTGCCGCTCACCACGCCGTCACACCCTGCCGCTCACCACGCCGTCATAACCTGCCGCTCAACACACCGTCACAGCGGTCACAACCTGCCGCTCACCACGCCGTCACACCCTGCTGCTCAACACACCGTCACAGCGGTCACACCCTGCCGCTCACCACGCCGTCATAACCTGCCGCTCACCACGCCGTCACACCCTGCCGCTCACCACGCCGTCATACCCTGCCGCTCACCACGCCGTCATAACCTGCCGCTCAACACGCCGTCATAACCTGCCGCTCAACACGCCGTCACACCCTGCCGCTCACCACGCCGTCATACCCTGCCGCTCACCACGCCGTCATAACCTGCCGCTCAATACGCCGTCATAACCTGCCGCTCAACACGCCGTCATAACCTGCCGCTCACCACGCCGTCACACCCTGCCGCTCAACACGCCGTCACAGCGGTCACACCCTGCCGCTCAACACGCTGTCATACCCTGCCGCTCACCACGCCGTCATAACCTGCCGCTCAACACGCCGTCATAACCTGCCGCTCAACACGCCGTCACACCCTGCCGCTCAACACACCGTCACAGCGGTCACACCCTGCCGCTCACCACGCCGTCAAACCCTGCCGCTCACCACGCCGTCATAACCTGCCGCTCAACACGCCGTCAAACCTGCCGCTCACCACGCCGTCACACCCTGCCGCTCAACACGCCGTCACACCCTGCTGCTCAACACGCCGTCACACCCTACCGCTCAACACGCCGTCACAACGTGACGCTCAACACGCCGTCACACCCTACCGCTCAACACGCCGTCATGACCTGCCTCTCAACACGCCGTCACACCCTGCCGCTCAACACGCCGTCACAACGTGCCGCTCAACACGCCGTCAAATCCTGCCGCTCAACACACCGTCACACCCTGCCGCTCAACACGCCGTCACAGCGGTCACAACCTGCCGCTCAAGACGCCGTCACACCCTGCCGCTCACCACGCCGTCACACCCTGCCGCTCAACACACCGTCACACCCTGCCGCTCAACACGCCGTCAAACCCTGCCGCTCACCACGCCGTCACACCCTGCCGCTTAACACGCCGTCACAGCGGTCACAACCTGCCGCTCAACACGCCGTCACACCCTGCCGCTCAACACGCCGTCATAACCTGCCGCTCAACACACCGTCCACACCCTGCCGCTCAACACACCGTCACAGTGGTCACACCCTGCCGCTCAACACGCCGTCATAACCTGCCGCTCAACACACCGTCACACCCTGCCGCTCAACACACCGTCACAGCGGTCACAACCTGCCGCTCAACACGCCTTCACACCCTGCCGCTCAACACGCCGTCATAACCTGCCGCTCAACACGCCGTCACACCCTGCCGCTCAACACGCCGTCAAACTGCCGCTCAACACACCGTCACACCCTGCCGCTCAACACGCCGTCACACCCTGCCGCTCAACACACCGTCACACCCTGCCGCTCAACACACCGTCAAACCCTGCCGCTCACCACGCCGTCACACCCTGCCGCTCAACACACCGTCACAGCGGTCACAACCTGCCGCTCAACACGCCGTCACACCCTGCCGCTCACCACGCCGTCAAACCCTGCCGCTCACCACGCCGTCACACCCTGCCGCTCAACACACCGTCACACCCTGCCGCTCAACACACCGTCAAACCCTGCCGCTCACCACGCCGTCACACCCTGCCGCTCAACACACCGTCACAGCGGTCACAACCTGCCGCTCAACACGCCGTCACACCCTGCCGCTCACCACGCCGTCAAACCCTGCCGCTCACCACGCCGTCACACCCTGCCGCTCAGCACACCGTCACACCCTGCCGCTCAACACGCCGTCACACCCTGCCGCTCACCACGCCGTCATAACCTGCCGCTCAACACACCGTCACACCCTGCCGCTCACCACGCCGTCCCACCCTGCCGCTCAACACACCGTCGCAGCGGTCACAACCTACCGCTCAACACGCCGTCACACCCTGCCGCTCACCACACCGTCACACCCTGCCGCTCAACACGCCGTCACACCCTGCCGCTCACCACGCCGTCAAACCCTGCCGCTCAACACACCGTCACACCCTGCCGCTCACCACGCCGTCATAACCTGCCGCTCAACACACCGTCACACCCTGCCGCTCACCACACCGTCACACCCTGCCGGTCACCACACCGTCACAGCGGTCACAACCTGCCGCTCAACACGCCGTCACAACATGCCGCGCTGGAGCTGTTCATTTTCCCCAGTGCTTGGCCCAGCTCTGGGAGTGTCACCGGCCGGACCCTGAATGTCGAGCTGCATACAGTCAGGCCAGACGGGGACGGGTGTTGGCGGCCAATTTCCGCGCTCAGCAAGCTCCACGGCGATACCGCAGCCTACATTAGCGAAGTACTCGTTGAATCGATATGCTGCATATTGCAAAATAATCAGACAAAGACAACCTGAGAGGGCTATCGTCCGGTATGTGAGGGCCCTTGTCAGGCCTGAGAGGGCTTTATCTCGGCCTGAGAGGGCCCTTACGAAACTTGAGAGAGGGCCCTATTCCATTCTGAAGGGCCATGTGCCAATCTGAGATGGCTTTCGATCGTTCTGATAGAGTCCTCAGGCGGTCTGAGAGAGCCATTGGTCTGTCGGAGGCAGAGCTGCAGATTCGGCAAAGCTGTTGCAAACAATGGGTTGGGCATTGGGATGACCTGATCCGCGGACGGTCTGCCCCCCACCACAAAATACCTTCAGAGTTGGTAATTTCAGCTTGAGTCGGAGTCAGATCAAATTAAATTTGGCCGCTCTGACTGTGGCCACTCTGCTCATGTGAAACGTGCTTTTCAGATGTCAATAACCCCTGAGAACTGCCGCTATAATAATAAGTACCTAAATATTCCATAAAATATCAGACTTGCAACTGTTGCAAACACATTGGGTTGGGCGTTGGGATGACTGGACCCGTGGACGGTCTGCCCCCCCCCCCCCCCCCCCACCACCACCACCACAAAATACCTTTCGCCGCCACTGGCGCAGGCTGAAACACAGCACATTTTGCGTTTCGCAGACAAATCGCGTCTCGCAGGCAATCGCGTCTCGCGTCCGGGCCGTCTCGCTCTAAAATCTCGTCTCGCACCGAAACCGTGCGGAAAAGTTGACATCGAGTCAATTCTCTGGCATGCGAGATGGATGCCGCCGCGGGACCCGCGATTCGGGGTCGAGATCTCAACGCGATTTCGCAGCGGCACTGCGAGATGTGAGACGAGACGCGAGCGGGAATTGTTACGTGTATTTCAATGGGAGTTGCGAGATACGATTTGTGTGCGAGAGAGCTGTGTTTCAGCTTTAAAATATAGGCGTTCACAAGACTTTACATCTTAGGTACGTATGCACACATTAATTCTTAACACGCGCAGTGGAAGGGCACTTTTGTGCCCTCCATGAATTTCGTGAATAGCTCGAAAACGAAGCGGAGCAGGACGGCGTTTTATGCGCGACATTAACGCCAACTCAATAGCAGATCGTTTGAAACAAAAAAAAATCGGCCGATGCATTTTTGAGTTATATGGATTTGCAGTCCAAGATGGCGGCCAGAATCGAGGTTGGCAAAGCGATATATTCGGAACCAACAGTTGGATCGAGATGATTCAAACGCCATTCAGTAGCCAATGTCTATATTCATCCCCGAAAGCAACTTTGAACACATTGCTGGAGACCTGTGACGTCACAGAGGTCAAATTTTTAAAAAAGTGACATTTGGCCAGGTTTGACCTTCGTGACCTCGTTTGACCTTGAAGATATTGACCTAAAGTCACGAAAATGTCGGAGAATGTAGATAATCATCACGAAAATGTCAGAGAATGTAGATAATCATAGCACCTACCTACCCTGTAAGATTGATTGCTTTAGCTTTCATACTTCCGGAGATCGTAGGGGGCACTAAAGTGTTCCCCTCCCCCACACTCCATGGTGAGTTAGTGGCATACCCCTCGTCACTGCTAATGTAGGTATATTAGCCTGCTATCAGTAACAAGCAATTCTCGACTGCGACCTTCATATCAGGTCAGAAGGACGAGGGCGTGCTCAGCGATCTCGGCAGCCGGGGGCCGTATACGCGCCAGTGCCCAGCGGCCGGGGGCGGCGGAACGGCCGGGGGGGGGGGGGATATTGCTTTGAAATTTAGCTTGTATATCTTCCATATTTATTTATCTAGTGTAGACTCCGTTTTGTTAATATCTTTAAAAAAAATGTTTTTGTGGAACTTTTCCCGAAAAAAAATTTGTTGTTGAATATTTTGGGTCAAAAATCCAAAATTGAATAAAATCTCACAGTCATTTTAAATAGAATGTAATTTCCTTCTTTTTCACTTTTTATCATTTGCAATTTTCATCAAAAATTGGTTTTCTGCGGTTTTTCAAACATTTATCGTTTTCCACCAAAAATTGCCTGACATGACGTCATTAAAACGTAATTATCTCCCAAAGTACTACATCAATTTCATT